>WNWK01009968.1:39430-73127 GCA_009830355.1 Cherax destructor | reverse complement strand
TGAAGGTAAAATCGTCAGAGTTTGTGTAGTAAATCAGTTGCTGTCAAAAAGTCAATGAGAGAGTCAGGATTGAAGAGGGCCCATCAGCAAGAAGGGAAGGTAAAGTAACGGCAGCAGGCGAAGACGATGTTGGACGTAAATTCTGCGTGCTCGTTGATAGAGTGGACAGTCCAACAGAATGTGGCAGACACTGGAACCTGACAATGCTCACAGAGAGGGACAGGAGCCTCTCCATGAGATACCCATGAGTAAGACAGTGTGGCCGATGCGAGACGGGAGAGTGTAGTCTCCCAACCTCGACATTGGTGACAAGAAGAAGGCCAGAAACCTATACTCGGTTTAATAGAATGAAGTTTGTTATGTAGCAGGTCAGACCAACGTTGTTGCCAACGGGTGCGAAGGTGTGTAGCATTGACAGCAAAATAGTCCGTAAATGGAACACCTCTATATGAAACGGGAAGGTCACGTACTGCCGACCACGCAGCAGTGTCTGCCTGTTCATTGCCCTGTACGTCAAGATGACCAGGGACCCAACAAAAAACTATCTTTATGTTTGCTAGAGATACGTCGTAACCAAAGATGAATACGAAGAAATAGGGGGTGAGGTGTATCAAATTTTCGGATAGCCTGTAAGGCACTTAAGAAAGTCTGAAATGACCACAAATGGTGACACAGGCATAGATGCAATACGGATAAGAGCCACAAGAATGGCATACAATTCAGCCATAAATATGCTAGCCAAGGATAATAGATGCCCTCGCACGATGCTGTCCGGAAACACTGCTGCAAATCCGACGCCATCAGAAGACTTAGAACCATCAGTGTACACTGCGATGGCATGGGAATGAGAAAAAAAGTGGTCTAGAGAGAGCGAGAAGCCGCCGTAGGTAGTTGGGCTTTCGCGCAAGGCAGAAGAGAAGAACAGACACAGACAACAGGAACTTCCCAAGGGGGTAGGGGAAAGGGAGATGCCACATGAACATAGAAAGGTGGTAGCTGAAGGGAAGACGAGCGAATGTAGACGAAGAGAAAAGGGACGAAGTAAAAAGGGTCGATGAACAAATAAAGAAAGTCTACTAACATCTGTGACAATCTTATACATGGATGGATTGCGGAGGTCATGAGAGCGAACATAATAGCGAAGGCAATGTGCATCACGACGATCGGACAAAGATGGAATGTTCGCTTCTACACAGAGGCTCTCAACCGGGGAAGAACGAAAAGCACCAAGGCATAAATGCAACCCCTGGTGATGGATGGGATTAAGGCTTGAAAGAGTATTATTATTATTATAATCAAATTATTATAATCAAAAGACGCGCTAAACCACAGGGGTC
This sequence comes from Cherax destructor, assembly GCA_009830355.1. Lineage (NCBI taxonomy): Eukaryota > Metazoa > Arthropoda > Malacostraca > Decapoda > Parastacidae > Cherax > Cherax destructor. The sequence continues at coordinate 71,790 of WNWK01009968.1, read as the reverse complement.
ATACAGCGATGCAGGGTAAAGTAGGATGCAGGAAGAATGGATTGTAAGAGTGAGAGGGATGATTAGTAGGGTATGGAGTGTAGCAGGGTAGTGGATTGTGCAAGGATAGAGCATATCTAGAGATTGAGGTAGAAGGGACTGAGGGGAGTGCTAGAGGCATAAACTTCAGAGTTTGTGTAGTATGTCAGTTGCTGTCAAAAAGTCAATGAGAGAGTCAGGATTAAAGGAGGGCCCATCGGCAAGAAGGGAAGGTAAAGAAAGGGCCGCAGAGCGAAGACGCCGTTGGAGGTAAATTCTGCGTGCTCGTTGATAAAGTGGACAGTCCAACAGAATATGTCAAACAGACACTGGAACCTGACAATGCTCACAGAGAGGGGCAGGGAGCCTCTCCGTGAGATACCCGTGCGTGATGAGTGTGGCTAATGCGAAGACTGGAGAGTGTAGTCTCCCAACCTCGACATTGGTGACAAGAAGAAGGGCAGAAACCTATACTCGGTTTAATAGAATGAAGTTTGTTATTAAGTAGGTCAGACCAGCGTTGTTGCCAATGGGTGCGAAGGTGGGTAGCAATGACCGCAAAATAGTCCGCAAAAGGAACACCTCTATATGAAACTGGAAGGTCATGTACTGCTGACCGCGCAGCAGTGTCTGCCTGTTCATTGCCCTGTACGTCAACATGACCTGGGACCCAACAAAAAACAATATCTTTGTGCTTGCTAGAGATACGGCATAACCAAAGTTGGATATGAAGAACTAGGGGGTGAGGTGTATCAATTTTACGGATAGCCTGTAAAGCACTAAGGGAGTCTGAAACGACCACAGATGGTGATACAGGCATAGATGCAATACGGATAAGTGCCACAAGAATGGCATATCCTGTACATATTACTAAATGTAAAAGGAGAAACTTTCGTTTTTCCTCTTGGGCCACCCCGCTTCAGTGGGAAACGGCCGACGTGTTGAAAGAAAGAAGCCATCTTAATTTGCAAATCTATGTGCCTTTGGGAAAAAGTATTTTTTTTTATCTCAACAGCCATCTCCCACCAAGGCAGGGTGACAAAAAAAAAAAATTACTTAGTTGGTGTCTTGCCAGAAGTGTCCCGACATCTCAAGTCAGTTTCCTCCGACTGCAACATCCCTACTCCTCCAGAGTCCAGGCACTCAAGTCTGACTAACCAGTTTCCCTGAATTCTTTAATGTTACCTTTTATCTTGCCTATTATAAGAACCACTGAAGTGAAGACAGAAATTCTGCAAGTCAAACTTAACTGGGCATATTGACACATTGTGACGTGTGTGTCATCCACATCCTGTAAGTTGTGGTATGGGAGACCTGGACAAGGATAGCCCTGCTAATAAAAGTAGGAAATGCAAGCTTCTCCTCCTCCAACACATCATAGCAGCAGCTACACTAGTGGGCAGATTAGTGTAAAGATGAGTTTCCTCCAGTAGTGTGATGCCCAGTGATTGTAATCATTGGAAGTCTTTGTTGAGTTAATATATACCGCACTTGAGAAGAAAGAAGTCCCACTGGAAATCTTCATTGATCTACGCAAAGCTTTTGATACAGTCGACCATGATTTACTGCTCACAAAATTAGCACATTATGGTATAAGGGGGCACCCACTCAACTACCTAAAGTCATACCTTACCAACAGATGCCAATACGTGTACACAAATGGAGCGAACTCTTCCACACAACAAATTACAGTCGGAGTCCCTCAAGGAAGTGTCCTGGGGCCACTCCTATTCCTCATTTACATAAATGACCTAAGGAATGCATCACAACTACTCAAACCCATTTTATTTGCAGATGACACAACATATGTCTTCTCTCACCCAAATCCAGTTATACTGGCCCACACTGTTAATACCGAATTACAGAAAATATCAACATGGATGACGACTAACAAGCTTACTCTCAATACTGACAAGACCTACTTCATACAGTTTGGAAGCAAAGCCACAAATGTTCCACTTAACATAACGCTCAATGGTACACCCATCACAAGACTCACAGAGGGAAAATTCCTAGGAATCCACCTTGACAGTAGCCTTAAATTCCAAACACACATACAACAAATTTCCATACAAATTTCCATACAACAAAAATACGCTATTATGTACCACAATCAGCTCTCCTTGCACTATATCATTCACTTATCTACCCGTATCTCACCTATGGAATCTGTGCATGGGGATCAACAACATTAAATCACCTTAGACCACTCATAACACAACAAAAGGCTGCAGTCAGAATGATAACAAATTCCCACTCTAGACAGCATACTCCACCAATATTCAAGTCTAAAACTACTCACCATAAAGAACATTCATACTTACTCTTGTGCCTACTACATATATAAAACTTTACACTCTAATATAAACCCTCCGCTCAAAATTCTCCTCACCAACTTTAATAGGACCCATGACCACAACACAAGACACAGATCACTTTTTGATATACCCAGTGTTCATATCAACCTATGTAAAAATTCTATGCACATAAAGGGCCCCAGAATCTGGAATTCATTACCAGTAAATATTAAGATAATCTTGTCTGAAAATCAATTTAAGACTCAACTCAAAAACCACCTACTCACCCAAAACTAAATGATCATACTATAAACTACTTTGAAAAATGCTCATTATTACTTTCCTATACAATAATCTCAATTTTTAATAATATGTTATTATTATGTTACCCCCTACTCAATCAAAACTAAATACTCATATTATAAGTTAATGTCAAAAATGCTCAATGTTATTTTCCTTAAGATAATCTCAATACCATATTACCATTCGAGAATCTAAACACCTGTAACAATCTAATATCATCATATAATAATTTAAACAGTAAAATTTCATCATATTGTAATTTTGAAAACAATTTTAAACTAGAATAAACTCAATAAATTTCTCTAATAATAAGTACATAGTCTTTAAGTTACAAGATTAAGCTGCCCCTAATGCCATGGCATGTCAGTGGCTCTCCTTGCACTCAATTTACATTGTAACTACCAATACCTATGTAATCTGCAATCTGCAATGAAATAAAATTTACTTTACTACTACTTTACTTACTCTGAATCTCCAGGGAATAAATAAGTCAAAGAGGTATATAGATATTTAGTACAGTATACATATTCCTATATTGGAGATCCTGAAAAAAAAAAAAAAAATGGCAGCACAGCTCAACAACACAACTATCTGGGGTCAAGGTGGGGGAAATGGAATAAATACAAACCAATTTTTTTCTTCTATATTTCATTTAACAAAAAAAAAAGTCACTCACAATGAGCACAATCAAACAATACCTAAAATTACCTATGTACAAGAAACACCAAAAAATGTACAATAAATGATAAATATATATCAAAACAGACCACTTGAACATGCATTGATAAAAATTGAAACAATGGGCTGTTTTAGATTACCCAGTAATGTAAATTTCATACTGACTCCATATAATAAACTCAAAACATAACCTTTTTCCACTTTTCATCATGGCATATTCTTGGGCAGTTTTCCATGGGAAACATTGTCTGGACATTAATAAGGTCCACCATGATGATGTAACAATATGCTGTTTTTATGACAACCTTTTTCTATAAACTGTAGCATGATACACACATACACACACACATATTAAACAAAATTTTGCCTAAAAATTCTATGATTTGCTCAGTTACATGATTGCACATACAATGAAGTGATTGAAATACACAACTTTGAGCATATCCTCCAGAAGTATGAAAGCTATATGTATGCTGTACAATACATATAAAACTTCAGTGAGTTCAGTTATATAGTATGATTACTGTACATATAATTACTGAATGATTCAGTTGGGGCTAAAAGCTGCTACAATGTAGATTATTGCAAACCACATAAGAGAATTTTCCAAATTCTGAAATTTTAAAAGTATTTTATGAAATGCTGGAATTGCTGAGCATGGCTCATTGTAGCCATACTTGCAATAAATAACAACTAAGTAGCAAATCAGTAGCCGTACCTATCTAATATTTATACGTTATAGGCATTCACTATATCAATATTTTTAAATACCTATCCTATGTTTAAGTTGCTAAAGTTGGCACAAGTCAATAACAGCTATTAAAATTCTTGAAAATTTTTCTTCGGTTTATTATTTAAAGAAATTCAGTTTAACCCTTTTGCTGCATACAGCATATATCTACAACAATAATGCATTCTTTGCAAAAATCACTAAAAAAAAAAAAAAAAAAACCAGCTGTCCTGTTCTACGACTCCTCCCACTTTCTGGGCCATTCTCCAAGAACAAGGATGTACTGCCACCTTTTGACCAGTGTCAAATGTCCCGACATAACCAATGATAGCTAATTTATTCTCTTCTGCTGAATTATACAAATGTCTCATATTTTGGCCACCAGGTAATGTAGGAAATGCAGACAAGGATGTATGTGATGCATCATATAAAGTAAGGCCTATTTTAGCAAAGGTAAATATTTACAGAATTATGTATTGTATACTAGCAACAGAGAAGAAAGAATTGGACACAAGGCTGACTGAAAGACATTTGTTGCATAGTTTGAGAATAAAAAATTAGATCTAGTTTTGCTGTGTACTTTTATAGTGCCCCCAATGCTCCAAGAAAGGTGAAAGAAAGTGAAGAGGCAAGGAGACATCCTTTTGTTGCAAATAACTGCTTCAATAAATCTGTTTTCTGCATTATACCTTACGTTGAGTATTAAACCCAGAAGTTAAAGAAAATCTGAAAATGTAGATAAAATATGTACAATGTACATTAAATACGTAATCAAAAAGGCTTGATTATGTTCTTGTGTGTGTTTTAGCCTCGGTGAGCATAGTGTGTTTAAGAAAATAATTAAATTTTACTTAAATTATTGACTATATTTTACTGTAATTTTAATATGAATTACAATAGACTGTCGATTAACACGCGATATATTAAAACTTTTTTGACGTAAGGATGAAAAATTGTGGCATATTTTTTATGAGCACAGAGTAAATCTAGGAGAAAATAGTGGTACATACAAAGCAAACCACATACCACGGGTGGGGTTCAAACCTGCGGTCAGAGAGTCTCAAAACTCCAGACCGTCGCGTAAGCCACTGGGCCAGCTAGCTTCAATAAGATTCATCCAACTAGGTATATTTCTACACCATAGGAAGGTTAGCATAGGCACCACTGTGTCCATAAATGCAAGTTTTTACAGACGAATTTCCAGCTAGCATGGCCATGACGAACTCTAGCTCAAGTCCCCTTCAAAGCCGTCAACATGACTCACGAAATCGTAATGACACGATTGCAAACAAACCACATACCACGGGTGGGGTTCGAAACCGCGGTCAGAGAGTCTCAAAACTCCAGACCGTCACGTAAGCCACTGGGCCAGCTAGCTTCAATAAGATTCATCCAACTAGGGGACTTGAGCTAGAGTTCGTCACGGCCATGCTAGCTGGAGATTCGTCTGTAAAAACTTGCATTTGTGGACACAGTGGTGCCTATGCTAATCTTCCTATGGTGTAGAAATATACCTAGTTGGATGAATCTTATTGAAGCTAGCTGGCCCAGTGGCTTACGCGATGGTCTGGAGTTTTGAGACTCTCTGACCGCGGGTTCGAACCACACCCATGGTATGTGGTTTGTTTGCAATCGTGTCATTACGATTTCGTGAGTCATGTTGAGGGTACATACAAAGGCTAGTAACTGATAATTTCATTGTAACTACTCATTCTTGTGTCTTTAACAGTCATTATTAGCTTACCTAGGTATATTTACACAAATCTTGAATATGTTAATGATTGATAATGAAGTGTGAAAATAATACTAACTAAACAAGAAAGTGAGGGGATGATCCTATGGCACTGCTATGATATACTAAGTTTGTATTTGAAGTTAATAGGGCCATCACAGTATCCACTGTGAAACAGACACAGGCCCACGCGCCATTGCAACCTTTAAAACCAACAATAACAACAGGACACAGTGATAATTTAACAAGGCTTTTTCATTACTGTGTTCATATTCATTCTTATTAGGACAGCTTGTACTTATATCATGGTGAGTATTATTCTGGGTATATATATTTAGTAAAAAATCTTGTCTTATGTCCAATAATAAATGGTATACATGTATTTACTGGTTTTACCAGGTGATTGTGGTGCTTCCGGGTGATACTTGTGGAACTGCTTGTCATATGTTAGTACAAGTATTATACAGGGTCACCTTAACCCTCCCCACACATATCTGTATCAACAAGCAACAGCAACTAAAATTTCATGAATAGAAAACTATTACTGTTTAGTCTTGACAAATTATAAAGGCTTAAAAAAAAATGTTTGCCATTTTTTAGGAGGAAAAGGGGTGTCAGGAACATAACCCTATTTTTCCCATATATTCTTCAGCTCATTTTACACAATTTTTTTTTTTAATTATATGCCATTTTCAAGAACTTAGCTAACGTGTTAATCAACAGTTAACTGTATGATATTTTCAAAGAATGAAAAATTCATTTAAAAATTTCATTTTTTTTTATGACAAAATGATATGTTCTAAGCACTAATGTTAAAACTTAATGACAAGACGAAAGGGTCAAAATTTCATTCATGTGGTGCAAGCTTTATACAGCACACTAATAATTTTCAAATTATATTTCTTAAATTCACTAATCTTAACTCAAATTTGTCCATCTAAAAATTTAAATAACTTTCAAAATAGCTTTAATTTGACCATGGCTAGCATGTTGAGCATATATGATAAAATCTTTGTAGTAAAACTGATATGGAAACATGGACACCAGAGATGCTATTACATAAATTCTAAATATAGCATTGATATATATAAATTACTGCACTCAAAAATACACAAACTTACAGAAAGTTTACAAGCCAGCTGAATGTGGGAAATGTTTTGACTTGATGTAATGTTCTTGTTAGTTTTAACACGATGATAATTTTAAATTAAGCTTAAACAAATGTACATAATTATACCCATAAAACACCTTACTAGGTCATTTTATAAATGCCTTTCCATATGGTCTTCAAATTAAGTTAGCATAAATGATCAGTTTAAAATTAGTTTGACTTCTGATCCCTTATGAATAAAGAACCAAATGCAATTTGTACTCAAAAGTCATAGTAAAGGTAAATTTGAACAAAGAAAAGTCTAACTGAATGAAGTATTCATTACATCTGAGAATGCTACAGATACATAAGAATGGTTAATGCAGAATAAACCAGTAAATATACTTTAAAATACCACCTTCATTTCTGTACAACCCAAAGTCTGCTTCAGAAATACAGTAGGGCCCCGTTATATGGCGTTCCGCTAATACGGACATTTCAAATTATGACCAAAACTCTCTATACAGCTCCCCCACCTGACTTTCTAATATGGTCACTGCAAGCCACCCGGTTTGTTTACATTCTCCATAAGCAAGACTCTCCATTACATCTGGAAACCTTCCAAAATTTCAAGTGTTTTAAAGTTATTTTATATATATATTCTGATAATTATACTTGTGTGTACCTGTACCTAAATAAACTTACACACTGTGCTGGCATACAAGTACACGTTAAAATCACTAAGAATGTTATATTAGTCTTGAAGATGCCTTTCAGGGTCCAGAGGCTAAATCTCAGAGTGACAGCCAGGGTCCAAGAATTTTCAATTTTTATTTTCTTCTTATAAAATGGTAGAGAATATTTTTCCCGGAGGTAATAGAGCAAAAAGTACGAAATTTGACAAAATTACACTCGCGAATTTTGATGCGTCAGTGATTTTGCCGACTTTGACTCCCATTTTAGGCCAATTACATTATTCCAGTTGACCAAATTCTTAGCTATTTCACTAGTATTACTTTTTCTCTCATTATGCACTGCGTGCTGCAGAATTTGTTTTATGTGGTGCACACTTACCACATAGATGTGTTCTCTCATATCGAGGCCCAAATTTACCGCTCACAGGTTATCTGAGCCGAGCTCATGGCGTAGATCTACGGTTTGGACCCTGGCTTCAAAGCTGTAGATCTACGGGATGAACCCCAAAAGGGTTAATAATAATAATAATAATAATCACTGAGGCACATTGTCGTATATTACGTTAATATAGACATTTTGAGTAATCCATCTGATATTTTTTCAAATTATATAATAAACATGCTACATAACATATAAACATGATAAATACACCCATAGTAGAATAAATTAACATAAATATGAGATATTTTTCCAGTCATGTTGTCGGTGTTGGAAAGAATAATGTTTTCTATAGTCCAACACCAAAGAAAATGTGTACACAGTAGTATTACTGGGAGTAACTGTAGAAAATTATTCCTTTCGTATGCCTTCACTCAGAGCGTTATTCCTTCTAAAAATGGTGTGTTACATGAGAATGGGAGTGTTGCTCTTTATTTATTCTACTTTACCTACATGGAGACAACTTGTACACAATGTAAGGTGTTTGTATTATGGTATAAGATTTACAGACATGGGAATGAACGTGTATCAACCAAAACCAGATGCATTCGTCTGTTTACATACTCTGCGGCTCTGTCCTCTCTCATTTACTCGTTCTCTCTCTCTCTCTCGTTTATTAGTTTTTATATCATTTACTCACCTCTCGCCCTACAAATATTTTAAGGTAACTAATAAGTGTACTGTATATGCATTTTACTGCTATGAGGCGCTTTAAATGTTGCAGTAGGTGGGATGGCCAGGCAGGCTACCATACCTCCCACACCTGACTTTCTACAAATAAATAATATTCACCTCTCACCCAACATTAAGACCATTAAGACTACAAATATTTTAAGGTAAGTAATGAGTGTACTGTATATGCATATTATTGCTCTAGGGCGCTTTAAATGTCGTAGCATATTATGTGTGGATGGGTTGGCCAAGAGGGCTACCATACCTGACTTCTTACAATAAATGCTACTCACCCTACATTAAGACTACAAATATTTTGAGGTAAGTAATGAGTGTACTGTGTGTGTATTTTACTTTTTATTGTTTTTTAATACCTAGTTCTACTGCTAACTTGTTATCTGGCATTTATATGCATTTATTAGTGGAAAAATTGGCATTCTGCTTTCCGCCGATGTTCGCTTTTCAGTGGTAGCCTGGAACCTAACCTGCCGTATAAGTGGGGTCCTACTGTACATGCTTTGCCAGTACTCTCTGTGAGAGATGTAGTGAAGTGAATTTTAAGTTTTAAGAGCAGCATGAAATATGGTTTACTTAAAGACTATGAATCTCCATTCAGTGTGCTACAACCTTGCTTTAATTATATAAAAGTATTAAATTTTGGACCCACTATAAATAACACCCACATGGATAATAATGTCCAGATTACATCTCTGAATTCACGTTATACATTGCTGTATACCTGATTCAGTAATACAGTGGAACCTCGGTTTTCGTGATTAACCCGTTCAAAAAATCTGACGAAAATTGAATCATACATAAACTGAAGCAATATTTCCCATAAGAAATAATGTAACTCCAATTAATCCGTTCCAGACCCCCCAAAATATTAACAAAAAATACATTTTATAGAGAATAACTACACAGTGGTACCTCAGTATATGTTTGCTTTGGAATAAGTCCAACTTGGTATACATTCTGTTTGGACGTGACAATTTTTGCTTGGTATACGACCTTTGTTTGGAATACGACTCGCGTGCTAGAATTTGTATGGGCCAAAATGAGTCACGACACCACGCGCTACACTTGTTTACCTCCCTCTTGAGACAAAGCATAACTCTTATTGACAAAGCCTGGCAGGAAGTTTCATACAGAACAATGAACTCTGCTTGGAAGATGGTGATGTGGAGGAGTTAGTGGAGGGGCACAGGGGAGCTACAGGAACTTGAGAAGGAGGAGCACAAGACTAAGATGGATGCACTTTCTTCAGGAGGAGACAGAGGAAGCCCCTACGTCATTAATCAAGGAAATCTTTGCCAAATGGATGGGCATCAAAAACTTTGCAGAGAAGTACCACCCCCAACAAAGCCCAAACAAGCCATAATAGCATTGACTGGAATAACCAGACAATGTCACATTTCCGAAACATCTTGAGGAGAAGGTAGAAGCAAAGTTCTTTGGACAGATTTTTAGTAAAAGTCAAACCTGATGAGCTTCAACCAGGTCCAAATAGGAAAAAAAGAGAAGGGGACTCTACTTCCAAACAATAACATTTCCTCCTCCTCCCTTCTCAGCACTATTCTAGTAGGCACTCGACTCTTTTCAAAAAAGTAAAGCGAGGTTAAATTTGCATTTATTTCATCTAATTCTTTTGTATTATGTATGTATTTTAGTATTAAGAAGTGTTTAAATTACATATTTTAGTATTAAGCAGTGTTTAAATTATTTTATACAACCCCATCAGTGTATAATATGCCAATAAAAATATGATTTTTTTTTTCATGGGAACAGATTAATTGTTTTCCCTATATTTCTTATGGGAAAATTTGTTTGGTACAAGTTCAAGGTCCTGGAATGGATTAAGGACATATACCGAGGTGCCACTATAGTTTTACATACAAAAAACAATGAGAAATACAGTGGTACCCGACTTACGATGGTCCCCAAACACACCCTTTTATGTAAGTTGATTTTTTAAATGCTTTTGTAAGTGTAATTTTGGGGTCTAAAGGACTAGTCTATTTTACATCATTTCTTATGGAGATAAATTCGTTTGGTAATGGCACTTGAACAGCATTCTGGAATGAAAAAATATCGTAAGTCGGGGTACCACTGTATATATAAATGACTAATGAAATGGATAAATGAACATTTAACATCACTTTTACCTTTATTGAACTCTTGTTGGCGTATGGAAGACGGCAAGGAGGGGAGAGGGAGGAGAGGTTATTGTTTGGAAGGGGAATCCCCATCCATAAGGAATTCAGGTATCAATGCCCTATCCAGAGTTACTTCCCTTCTTTGTCTTTTACTGGCACTAGGACCAGCTTGTGTTTCTCGCCTTCTTTATCAAAGGGCTGGCACTCAGAACTCTCTTTGGCCCAATGGTGGCTTATTTAGCAGTCGCACTCAATAAACAAGCACAAAACAATGAATTATTATGAACTGTTTCGGATGAACACGTGATCTGATGCTTACTCAACGAAAAACAAAGGCAGACTGAGTCACGAACGCATGGGATGCTTTGTTTGGGCGCTTGATTCCAGAAAATGAGTGGCCGAGTCACGTAGGCTGGTGGACGAGTTTGGTACGGACCATTTTCAACTGTATGAAAACCGAGCGGATGTACGAAAACTGGGACAAAATTTTGACAAAAAAAGTCGTCAAAAACTGAATTGTACAAAAACTAGGGCATATGAAAACCAAGGTTTGACTGTATAATATCTGGATAAATGTATAAAATGTATATACAGCTGTATTTAACTACTGGAAATTATGTATCAACATAAGTTTCAAACCTTAGGTCCACACCAAAACAATAATCCCAAGTATAAGAATTGAATAAAATAATAAATCTGCAATGGTCTGCACCATTATATTTTCATTAATATTAAAAACTTTTTTTTTTTTTTTTTTTTTGTAAACTCAAGATATCTTTAAGCAAAGACAAAAAGTTTAGGAGTTTTCTTTCTGGTTTTCTACTTTACACACACAAAAATAAAACAACTTGTGGTACCATTGTGGATTTATAAAATAAATATGGTGGAGTTGGATGATGACTAGCAGGTTACAATTAGTGGAAATGAATCTATAAAGCAGTTGCTTTAAATATCATGAGAATACATTATATAACTGAAACATTTGAGATCTTGAAAAATGGTGTCAAGTAACAGAGAAAAATAAACTTCTGGAAAACATAGAAAACAAAGTAATCTGGTTGACAGAAAATGGGGTTCTTTAATTTTAAATACCTGAGTAGCACAAAAAGGAAGTGCTGAAAAAATGAAGCTTGATAACCAGTGCTGAAAATTAAGCAGTGCAAAAGTAGGCTCTTTGCCATTCATATACAAGAGATTGCCACTTCTCTTCTGGTACATGTACATCATAAGATGATTACTTAAAGCTCAATTGAAACTTCATAGTGTAATTTGTTAACAGAAACTACACAACAATCTTGGGCCAAGATTAAAATTCAAACCATGACCAAAAACTATGTCCAAGAAAATTATGCTCACTTTCCTGCATCCCCAAAACTTAATTTTTTTTTCTTACCCTACAGAAGTCAACAAAAACACTAAGATGCTAATGATGTAAACAACCAGAAAATAAAAATCTGAAGCGATCTTAATTGATATGACAAAGATATTGTATGTGCTACTGGGAAGTGTGTGTGTGTCTAAGGCATTGATAAAGAAATAGGTAAAGGAAAAAAAAAAAAAGGTTAGACAACCGGTTTTCCACTTAAGGATACAAAGAAGGAAACTACATATCTTAATGTAATCATTTGAGATTCACTAATTACCAAGGAGTAAACATTAAATTCTTTTTAAATTATCAGAAAACTAGAGGTAGTCATAACTTCTAGTATTCATTAACTGCCACAATTTGCTCATTTGCATAGATACATCTGTGTAAATGAGAACATCTAAGTACTTTTAAAAGTAAAAAAATGATCAAGGTCTTTCATTATAAGATTTCAACAAGCTTTTCCAAGAGATCTGTGAACTACCCAAACAAACAAAAATCTCCATTCATAATAGAACACTCACATTAGTCTCACTTGCTCCTGAAGCAATCTGATCACTAATAAATGTAGAGAGGATGTCATCAATAATGATGTACACCATGTTTTAGGAATTGTTACAAGAGTGGTTTTTATCTATTTAATGCTGGCATCTCTGAGGAATCAGTAAGAAGTACTTCTCCTTGGGTCATCTTTGGGATAAAAAATGAATACATTCAGAATATGAGGCTTTGAGCAATAAATTTCATTGTAGTTTCTTGCTACTAATTACTAACTAAAACTTTGGTCAGACTGACAAAGGTAGAATGAATGCGAGGACATATTAGACCTAACTCATAAACACATATAACTGCAATAAAGAAGACTACAATACCAGTACCCAAGTTACATCAATCAGTAGCTTCCAACTCCATGTACCATCCCTCTAAAATGAGAGAAGAGTTGGCAACCACCTCATTCATACTGATGTGAAACTACATGTGATTCCACATGTAACTGTCTTTAGAGTTTAAAACTAAGTTCACTAGTTATATCAATGTAAATGTTTTGTGAAAATCCTTCACCAGTTGCTGGAATATGGCATTTACAGTAAGACCAGACATGTTACATTAAAAAGTAAATATACAAAAATATATCTCCAGACTCTAAATACACACATAAGCCAAATGCAATCCAACCAAGGTAAATAAACAATATGCTAAACTCCACTTACATGAGTGTTCAGATATACAAGTAACACCTGTTTATCTGGCAGGTATTACAAGCAGAAAAAAATATGCTCATACAGAAAAGCTCATGTACAGGTTTGTGGGTGTTTGTGTATTAAAGTAAAATTAATTATATTTGCCTACAAATTTGAATGTTGGGTAAGCTCTATTGCTTGGTACTTCCTTTTAACTGGATGGTGAAACATCTACAAATAAAGATACCCAAATGTTACACGTCTAATTCTTCATCTCGTTGGTATTGTATACCAGTCATATACAACATGAAATAGCTTCCATCATATCTACTGTACTTTTTGAACCCTTGTATGAAGTCCACTACTGTACCAATGTTCAGGGGTATCCTTGTGGTTCATTTGGGTATGTAATTTCCATCCATGCATTCTTTTCTTTATCCATCTCAGGTAAAGACAATATTCTTCTCTGTCTGATTAGCCGTTCATGAGAAATTCTAATGAAATATTTTGTAGTTCAATACAGTGGACCCCCGAGTTTCGGTCACCTCGGAAATCGTACAATTAAGTAAGTATAATATTGTAAGTGTATTTTTGGGGGTCTGAAATGGACTAACCTACTTGACATTATTCCTTAAGGGAGTAAATTTGTTAGGTAATGGCACTTGAGCAGCCTTCTGGAATGAATTATGACTGAAACTCAGGGGTCCACTGTATTTTATCCACTTTTCTCTAATGACATTTTTTAGTGTCTTATGAAAACACCACCACTTGTTAGTGAGACAATGTTCATCATTTTCCATTGGCTAACAGTTTGCTGCAGGTAGCAAGAGACTGGGTGATCAGATAAATCAACATGGAAGCCTTGCCTCAGGTCAAAATAAAAGTAGGAAAAAACTCAAAACTGGGAGTATAATCCACAACCGACAGCATAGTTTTTCAAAACCCAGGATGTCATCTTATCTGGACTATCCAAATTTATTTAATTTAAGACATTTTCTCTTGTAAATATTTTACCATGTGGAACTTTCATATTTAGAATCTCTTGAATTTCTTACTCAGATTCGGCATTCATCGAGTCCCAGCAATACGTCACTGGAATACTACATGCATGTCTTTGCTTTATATTTGGTGGCCAGTAACCAAATTATTGAAGTACGTACATAGATACATATTGAAATTTTTTTTTTTAAAGAAAATGACCTTAATAACAGAGAACAAAGGATTTTTATCTTTCTAATTATTTTTATGATAACAATTCGTATTTGCTATAGAGTTAAATATGTATTCTTCCACTGCATTGTGATCTAATCTGTGTGCCGATGATATGACTGCTTTAATAACAAACAAAAAATTATTTCCATGAAAGAAATAAAGCTAAGGAAGTGTGGGGGGTCGTGCGATAGTGATTGAAACATTTGCGTTCTTAATTAATCAAAGCAGAAAAGTACTGGGTGTTATATGTTGTTCTCAGATTGAAAGGAAATAAGACAGACAGCAACTGATTTGATCGGGGCAATGTTCAAGAATCTTATCTTTCTTAATAATGGATGTAGAATTAAACCACTATATGGTATTATTACAAAGACTGAGGAACAACTCAAAGCATCAGAGTTGCTTAATCTTTAGTTGAATAGTATTATTGTCATCAAACTGGTTTGTCGCTCACATTTCTTTTAAAATATTATCTTTTCCAATATAAAATGGAACTCTGTGAACATTGGCAAGAATGACCCCTTGGAATTTTTATCATTTTCATATTTTGGGTTGATAGCCAACAAAATAATAAACCATTTGAACCATGACATTAGTTTAGTTGTAAAATGCTATTGTTAGACAACTAGTTAAACAAAATGTTATATCACATCCATTATAAAAATTGTCAAATACTGTATGTTTTACATAAAAAAGCATTGTCTGCCCTTTGTTGTTGAAGTATCTTCATTTATAAAGCTGTTGAAAAAGGGCAGTTTTCAAGCACCTGCCTTAAGTACAGGCAGGTGTTAAAGTAAAAGAGCTAAGGAAGTATGCTGATAATGAAGGAAAAAAACTCAAATATGAAGGCGTTCTACAATGCAGTATTGTTAGGGCATAATATTAGTGGCACATGCATATATGATTATATGTATGTAGTGAATGTTTTCTTTTGGTTACTCTGCCGTGGCAAGAGAGAGTTGTTGAGTTAATAAATAAATAAATAAATAAAATAAATAAATAAATAAATGTATTTATGTATGTATGTATGCATGCATACATGTACGTATGTCACACTCACCAACATCATTCATTTGCTGTCTTGCCTGAGGTCTGATAACATCACAATTCAGAGTACCTTCTGAGTGCAACATCCCCACCCCTCTTTCAGCACACCCACTGCCCTTCACACCCTCCAGGACTCAAGTCTGGCAAACCAGTTTTCATGACTCCCTTCATAAAGATTACCTTGCTTACACTCCAACAGCACATCCCTTAATAAAACTACTGATCTCCATTTACCCAAATCTAACATGTTCACACACCCTCTTTGTCATCCAGTCCTTCTCCATCCTATTTACATGCCCAAACCACCTCAACAACCTTTGGTGACCCCCACATCAACTTTTAACTCCTATACCCTGAATTCTCTGTATGATATTCAAACCACCCATCAACAGCAGGATAAAAGACGTCTTAGCAAATGATTTTGATTAAAAACTCACAGAAACACTTTCTCCCAGAAAAAGCAAACAACTACATCCTTTAGAGCAATTACATAATTTGCCAACATTTGAGAATAGAATTTTCTTCAAAAGATCTTTGAATTATAAATAGTATGCTTACAATCAACTGATCATACAGATTCCATTTAGCAGCACACTTCTTTTTCCTTGCTTTCTTGCTTTTGTGCCAACTACATAAAACACAATCTTGGAAGACACGTTTAATTAACCTACATGCAATCTGGAAGAAATAATACAATAACTCAGAAGAATGACTGCAGTAACGTAAAAATGCACGAAATGATGAAAGTTATCAAAGCATCTGCAGATTATAAATTTCTTTCACTATGTAGCAAAACAGAACTCGAAGCTTGAAAGTTATCTGAAAAACTTGGCTGAACAAGAAAATTAAAGAACAGTAAAGACATAACTGACTGAATACTGCTTCATTGCAATCTGTTTTACCCATATTTAATGTTTGTGATTTAATTATTTTGATTTTTCAGTCACCTAACTCAACCTGAGGAGCAAAGCAAGGTCTGCAAACACACCTGGTGTAACTTAATTTTGGATTGGAGAGGTCCATTCTGGCTCTCTAACCTGCTGTGCTTGGTTTTCAGTATGTATCATGGCCAACTCTTTACATGTAAGCACACCTATTCTCACATATTTCTCAGACACTTGCTAGAAATAATTGATGGCAATGACTCATAGCAACAAGTGTTCAGAATACATAAAAGCAGATAAAGGACCATTTTCTTTCAAGTTATAAAAGAAAAACCTTTATGAAGTTGTTCCAGGAAACCAGTTAGCTGGACCCGAGTCCTAGAGGTGGAAAGTACAGTGCCTGCACTCTGAAGGAGGGGTGAGGGATGGAAATAAATGGTATAAAATACCGACAGAATGGAAATATAAATACATAAGCAATAAAATTCTCCATGGGGAAGTGGAACAGAATTCTTCCTCCGTAAGCCATGCGTGTCGTAAGAGGCGACTAAAATGCCGGGAGCAAGGGGCTAGTAACCCTTTCTCCTGTACATATTACTAAATGTAAAAGGAGAAACTTTCATTTTTCCTTTTGGGCCACCCCGCTTCGGTGGGAAACGGCCGACGTGTTGAAAGAAAGAATTTCATTAGTCATTCTCTAGTGTTTATTACTGTATGTTTTGGATATTTTTGTTATCCCATCTCATATCTGGATATTATTATGGCACCAAAAGGAATACTTGTGGCAATGAGATGCTAAGAAGCTTAAGAGTAAAAGTATGCCTGTTTAAAAAAAAAATGACATGACTGACATGCTTAAAGGTGGTGGAGACAGAACTTGCCTTAGGTGTTAAAGAATCAAAAATTTGTTAAATTTGAAACAATGTGGTGAATATAAGAACATTTGCAATGAATAACCCTGATTGGAATGATGAAAAGAATATCAAAGAGGTCTGTCAATACAACTAAATAAAACTGAAAAGTTACTGAGTGTCCCTATAACAGAGGAAAGCCCTATCAAACTATAAAACTGTGAGAGCAGAAAGGAAAGCTTGAAAAAGTGCTCATTTAGTTCAGCAGCTTAAAAATATGCATTTAGCTGCATAATATAAAATTAAGGGAAGAGTTTCTGCAGACCATGATGCTGCAGAAAGTTTCCAGCAGAGCCAGAAAAACTGATTTCTGAGGGCGACCTACAAGTCCAAACTAGTGTTTAATGCTAACAAGACAGGCTTATTCTGGTAGATGCCATCAAGAACTTGCATAAACAAGCAAGAAAAAAAAGTGCACCTGAATTCAAAGCAGTGAAGTACTGAGCTTGCTTCTGAGCAGCAATGGATCAGGTAATTATAAAGGCAAGCTAATGCCTATTATTGCTCCTGAAAATCCCCATGCTTTGAAAGGCAAATATAAAACCACCTACCCACTATTTAGCAGTCTAACAAGATCACGTGAATAACCGAAGCTCTGATTGTTGACAGATTCAAGAGCTATTTTGTTCTTCACTCAAGCTGTACCTGAGCCTAAGAACCTTCATATAAGATTCTACTCTTGATAATTCCCATGAAGTCTCTGAACCTGCAGGTTAAGGCTGTGGTTTCACCACCAAACACATACATCAATTCAACTATGGGATAGATGAGTGATTAAAAAATATAAGTGCCACTTCACATGTGAGGTAGTGCTGAAATTCTTCATAGCAATGTATGACTTAGACTGGAGTGCCTGAGTCCTGATATAAATTTGACACTGCAGATGCAATAGTCAACATAAAAATTACATGAGATCAAGTGAAGCAATCAACATTAAATTCAGGTTGGAGAAAATTATGACCTAATGTAGAGGTTTTCCCTGAGTTGAGTCAGGTTCATGAAACTGTTTATATATCAAGGAAAATGTCAGGCGATACTTTAAAAGCTATGCAGCTAGAAGACATGAACGAACTCATAAAATGATGATTAACAACAACCTGCAGAGAAAATGTTAGAGAAGCCAAATTCCTAGATAGAAGATGGCTAGATAATTAAAGAGGATGAGGTAGAATCTGAGCTGAAACAACTGACATGGTAAACCTATAGAAGTTTTTGCTGTAAAGGACCCTGACTTATCTAGAAGCAATGCTGTGAAGTGGGCTGTGAAGCAGGTGATTATACATCATTACCAGCTGTATAAAGTAATGCCTGAAAAAATTCCTGAAGACACCAGTAAATAACTCTGCACTGACCTCAGCCCATAAACCACATCTATCCACCTCATCCTACAACCCGCAGCCCTCCACCTCATCCCCCAAACCACAGCCATTCACCTAATCCTACAAATTACAGCCATTCACCTCAGCCAAGTAGAACCACAACAACCCTCTTCACTGATGTCCAGGTTAATTTATGATACAATAACAAAAAATGCTTTACATAATTTTTAAAATTAGAAAATTGTGAATTGAAATGACAATGGTCACTGGTGCAGTACTGAGCCATGAAGAGTGCTGCTGCTAGAGGTGATAGGTGACAGAGCTGGTAGGTGGTTGTGGTGATAGCAGTTACAGTACATAATATTGGCCATAGGTAATGGTGGAAGATGGTTAGTGGTGATAGAGGGTGTTAGGTGACTATAGTGTTGGTTGGCAGAGACAGATGGTGTCAGTAAGCAACATAATCTACAATGTAAGTGATTAAAAATTATTACTATTGATAAAATAAGAATTTGACTTTTTTTCTTGGGAGGGGGAATGGGAAGCTTTTTGGCAGGTGACAAGAACCTAACCCTAATTTTCCCATATAAAATTCACATTACATAGTGCAAAATTATATAAAGCGTCAATTTCAGGAAAGTAGCATGTGCATTATGTGAGAATTTACTGTACCAATAACTGAATACAGTGATGTGCGAGCTGCGACATTCTATTGTACATAATGGAAACATGGCTATGTACCACATGTGTTCAATGTAGATAGATGGTAGAAAGGATCATCAGAAATAACAGAAGTGAAGAACGGATCAGAAGAGGGAATGTGGGGACGTACAGAAATTATTGTCCAGGGGCTTGGAAAGAGGATCAACTAGAAAAGGTATGAACTAGAAAGAAGAGGACATAAGAAAATGGAAGAGAATCAGAAAGGAACAGTAAGTGAAGACAAAAAGGCAAATAAATGGATGTGAATGGAGATAAAAAGGGAGGGATGAAAGAATTAAAGAACAGTTTATAATAGCTATCGAGAAAAGGAAAGAAAACGTCAAAGGGAAAGAAAAGAACAGTTTTGCTGATATAATAAAGTTGGATGATTAAGAGAAAACAATAGGGAAGCAGTACAAGACAGAGGCAAGACAAAAAAAAAAAATCTATTGATAACTTTCACAATGGCCAAAAAGGAAGAGGCCAATAAAAAAAAAAGGACAGATTTTTAAGTGAGCCCAAAGGCAAATAAAATAAATTTGGAGAAGATAATGAGGTTCATGTAAAACAAAGAATGCCTACTGAGAGAAGGTATGCTGCAGACAGAGAAGAAAGATTTGGAGGTAAGCATATTACAGAAGTACATTTTTTTTTATACACCGGCTGTCTCCCACTGAGGTAGGGCGACTAAAAAAAAAAAAATCCACCATCTTGCAGGAGGCACACTGATATTACAGCTCAGATGTCCCTCCAAACTGTAATATTTCCCCCTTCAGAGTGCAGGTCCTTTACTTCCCACCTCTAGCTAACCGCTTTCCCTGAATACCTTCATAAATGTGGGGCTTGTTCACATTCTAAAAGCATGTCAAATCATAAAATCCACCTGCCTCCATTCACTCCTATGCTCATACAAGCTTGTTGGATGTCATATCAGCCATATAACTTCTACAGCACATACTAAACTAGGTAATCTAAGAGCTATTTTGCAGAAGCTTAACAAAAATATATTTAGGACAAGCACAACTTTAGGCCCAAAGCAGCCAAATGTGGTACCAGCAGATAATCAAGTATAAAAATTAAGAGAGAGTATCTAATGGTTCACCAAGAGATTGGTACTCTGGTTTCAGGGGATAACCTACAAGAAACCTATGGAACTTGACCAGTGGAGACATGATCAAGACAAAAAACACTCAAGAAATAAGAGTGGCTAAGGACAGGTTGTCTGAGATGTGAGGAGAGGGAGCTAGGAGTTATAGCGATTAAAGACAAAGACTAACTACAGCGACATTAGGAAATACATTTTCAGCCTTACAGCAGTTAGAACCTATTAAGATACTATCTTCACCTGAGAACTAATTCCCAGGCCACTCTGACTAGAGCAACATTCAATTATGTTGTTAGTAAATACAGCAAACTAGAAAAAGTGGTGGTGGAGGACAATGACATACAGTGTTTGAAGAATGTATATGATTTCTGGCCTTTGAGGCCAGAAATCTTATAAAGCTAGTTGACAGTAGCCCCCCAAAAAAAAAAAGCTGGGGTCAGAAGCTATAACTTTACTAGGTAAGTACCAGACTGCTCAGTACAATTCATTGCTTACCATTATTAAATTCGATTTCTCCACAAACTAAAACCATGTGGCAAGCTGACTTATATGGAGTGTTAAATATACAGTAATGATATTTGGTACAGTATCTCTTAAATGACTTTTGTACTATACTGGTATGTAAATTTAGGGTTACTGTTCTTCCAAATATTAGGATTTTCCCCAAGTTCAATATTCTCCTTTGATCATTGCCTTATAACATTCTGAAGTCTTGGAATCAACATTAAACACTTGGAAAGGTATGCCTGTACACAATAACAAGGACGGATTAAAAATATGATGCCACCAACGGTAGTTAAAATTATGATCTGTAAAAAAACGTGAAACAGTATAAGGCATTCTATATACAGTCAGACATCTCACGTATGTGCCTACATGGCACATTTTTAACAGAACACTTCATATTTTCTCCACAGGAAAGTGGAACAGAATTCTTCGTGTCCTAGGAGGCGACTAAAATGAAGGGTGCAAGGGGCTAGTAACCCTTTCTCCTGTATACATTACTAAATTTAAAGAGAAACGTTCATTTTTCTTTTTAGGTCACCCTGCTCCGGTGGGATACGGCTGTTTTGTTGAAAAACAACTTTTCATATTTGTATTCAAAAAAAAAAATTAGTGTGCAGTTTTGCTTGGGTTGACATACAGTAGTTCAGGCATGAAAACTTTTCAGAGATTTATATGGCTTATGGAAAGATGTTTGGTTTAATATAGTGTATACTGTAGTTGCCCCTCTTAACCTCAACAGACAACTGGTAAAACAGATGATTCTCAGCCATCTACTGCTCAGTAGTGCCATAACCATCTCCAAGCACTTTTTTTTTATCAACAAGCAAGAGAACAAGTTATTTAAGATGGAATAAAATTCTTTCTTATCTCTATTATAAACAAAAAACTTTTATAGTGAAATGTGTAATGCCATCAGCTGAAAAAATGTAAGAGTTGCATCAGCTAATGAAACGAAGAATTTAATGTAGAGTAAAAATCTTTCTCATTCATTTTTAAGCATATTTTATACTAATACTCCATGAGGAAGTGAAGAATCCTTCCTCAGTGTCATATGCGTGTCTTAAGAGGTGACTAAAATGGTGAGAACAAGGGGCTTAGTAACCTCTTTTAATGTATAAATTACTAAATGTAAAAAGAAAAATTTTCATTTTTATTTTTAGGTCACCCTACCTCAGTGGGAGATGGCCGGCACACAAAAAAAAATTGTGTTAAATTTATAATTGTCACTGGCAACGTATTAACTGTCTGTGTTTTCTCTGGAAAGAGTACTATGCCTATTTTCTTTGGAAGAAGCAGATGATGTACTGTATTGAACACCAGTTTTTTGCTGTGACTTATAACTATTATTTTTGACAAATTAATTTTTTTTTTTTTTTAGGTGTCATGAATTTGACCCAAATTGTCCCTTGTATTATATACATTACTTAACACGAAATTACGTAAAGCGCCGATTTCAGGAAAATAACTCCTCGTATTATGTGAGCCTCTACTAAAAGTAATAAACAATCTTACATTTGTCCGTCACTGATATTCATAGTTTGAATACATGTACACAGTTTCATAATTGCTTTACTACTGGTAATAATTTAAGAAACTGCTTTGAATAGTTGCTCTTGAGTGACCCTTCCACTGGTTTTCAAATGATAGCTACTGAAACGATAAACCATAATAAGTATCAGGGAGTATTATTTTTAACTACATACTTGATAAATTACACACATATGCAACACTTGGGTATCTTTATTGAGGAAATGTTTTGCCACACAGTGGCTTCATCAGTCCATACAAAGGAGAATCATGAAGATCAGGAGAAGTTTGAGGTAATCAGTCCCTCAGCCTTGAGTCGATGTAGTCAGTCCAACAATCTGTCCAAGATTGATGGACTGACTACATCGACTCAAGGCCAAGGGACTGATTACCACAAACTTCTCCTGATCTTCATGATTCTCCTTTGTATGGACTGATGAAGCCACTGTGTGGCGGAACGTTTCCTCAATAAAGATACCCAAGTGTTGCATATGTGTCTAATTTATCAAACTGTCGGTTCTCTGAACCATTCATTTACAACTACATACTTACTGTATTAAAAAAAGAAAAACTGCTTTCTCACCTCCTAACCCCAGCTTGCATCTGATGAAATATCAAATTATAGAGTCCATTACAATATTCCATAAAACAGCAAGCATTGGATATTATTTTTGGGATTGTGCTTAGATATGGATTGCTGTTTGCTGATCATCTTGAGCTGGCCAGCAGCTCAACAGTGTAAAAGCATTACTGGATCTCTCATGTCATGGCAATTGTAAACATTTATGGCCAAAAATGTTTGCTAAAACTACCATATCTCTTTAACTAGTGGTGGCAAATTAAACAGCAAAAATATAAACTAAAATGACTTATACAATGTGAAAGGTTTCAAATATTACATTATGAAATATAATATTAACTTATATAATTATTTATTTACATATAGTACAATAGAGATCTCTCTAATATAGGAATTAACTGCTGTTCTATGAGCATGGCATAGATTATACATCAGTAAATGGTTGAAAGTTTAGCATTCAGCAGCAAATGTAACTCAAATTCTGAGAAAACACTGATTACTAACACTTGATATACAAGTTAACATAAAAAATGTAAGTACTGTATCTGGCTCTTGGATTAGTCACTGTGATGTAAGAATACAACTCTGGAGACAAAAATGTAAATGGTATTTATGGCCTTTGATATACAAGGCAACAATCAGCTGATGAAATTTTAACAAAATATGGAAGTGGATTATGTAGTAGAACAAAATCTGGAGATATGTTTAACCACACAACTTTTTCCTTGTCATTTTAATATTTTATATTTCTTTAAGAGTGAAAATTCCTTCTCCATTCCCTGACCTTGGTCATTTTAATGACTTAATACTGTGAGAGGAGGCTTTGCTCTTGCCATGATAGGTCTAAAATAATCTGAAAGTAAAAATAAATACTCACAATTTCTAACAACTTTTTCTTGCTCAAAAATATGTTACACTGACATTCTCCAAATATGAAGGAAGAGCTTGCCTTGCAAACAAACTACATTATATTCACCCAACTTTGACCACTATAAATCATAACAATAGTTATGTATATGACCCAATAAAATAATGAATTTATATGACTTGTATTAGGTGACAACTTACTTGGAGATGAAATATTTAACTTTGCATGAAACATATTCCAGAACAAGAAAACTTTGGCAGATAAACCATTCAAGCACAATAAGTAGACTCCATAACAGTTAAAGGTGAGAAGGATGAAGGCAACTTGTCAGTGGAATCCACGAGTTTGAGCTCCATAATCTGTGCCAGCTAGACCTCGGCCAATCAGTGCCAAGTCTGTAACTGCTTCAAGGATTTTACGCTTGCTTCCACGATTCCTGGAAGAAATGTATCTAATCACATATGTAATTTTCAGCAATTATTTTTCAGTAAACAATTTAGTGACCATGACCATTAAATATTTTTTTATACATTAATGTTATTTAAAGTACTGTTTAACCAGGCATTTTATCACTGAATTAGGATAATCTTCAAAACATTTGCACCATCAAAAAGATAAACAAACTATTACTCAGATACTACAACATATTTGGCAGCACAATATGCATAAAAAATATTTGCCTGAAACAAATGGTCCCATAAAAACTTTAAAACAATTACTGACTTTACTCGACTCACGCAATCGTAATGACACGATTGCAAACAAACCATACCACAGGTGGAGTTCGAACCCGCAGTCAGTGTCTCTCAAAACTCCAGACCGTCACGACGGTCTGGAGTTTTGACTCTCTGACCACGGGTTCGAACCCCACCCGTGGTATGGTTTAATTACTGACTTAATGCAAACACCACTGTTGGTAGACAGCAACCTGTATTTGTTTTACTTGATGGTAGGATTGCTGGTGTCTTTTTTCTGTCTCATAAACATGCAAGATTTCAGGTACGTCTTGCTACTTCTACTTACACTTAGGTCACACTACACATACATATACACATTTATGTATACACACACTCATCTGAGTTTTCTTTGATTTTATCTTAATAGTTCTTAATAGTAACCCCTTTTCCTGTATAGCTTACTAAAAAGAAAAAGAAGAAAACCGTCAAAGTGGGATGTTTGAATGTGTGTGGATGTTGTGCGAATGATAAGAAAGAGATGATTGTAGATGTTATGAATGAAAAGAAGCTGGATGTCCTGGCTTTAAGTGAGACAAAGCTGAAGGGGGTAGGAGAGTTTCAGTGGGGAGAAATAAATGGGATTAGGTCAGGGGTTTCAAATAAAGTTAGAGCTAAAGAAGGAGTGGCAATAATGTTGAATAATCAGTTATGGCAGGTAAAGAGGGAATATAAATGTATAAATTCAAGGATTATGTGGAGTAAAATAAAGGTTGGATGTGAAAAATGGGTTACACTAAGTGTTTATGCACCTGGAGAAGAGAGAAGTGTAGAGGAGAGAGAGAGATTTTGGGAAATGTTGAGCGAGTGTGTGGGGAGTTTTGAACCAAGTGAGAGAGTAATTGTGGTTGGGGATCTTAATGCTAAAGTGGGTAAAAATGTTGTGGAGGGATTAGTAGGTAAATTTGGGGAGCCAGGGGTAAATGTAAATGGGGAACCATTGAGCTATGTGTAGAAAGAGGTTTGGTAATAAGTAATACATATTTTATGAAAAAGAGGATAAATAAATATACAAGGTATGATATAGCACGTAAGGAAAGTAGTTTGTTGGATTATGTATTGGTGGATAAAAGGTTGATGGGTAGGCTTCAGGATGTACATGTTTATAGAGGGGCAACGGATATATGGGATCATTATTTGGCTGTAGCTAAAGTTAGAGTAATGGGTAGATGGGACAAAAAGTAAATGGCAACAGCAAGTAAGAGAGAGGTAAAAGTGTATAAACTAAGGGAGGAGGAAATTGGGGCGAGATATAAGCAACTATTGACAGAAAGATGGGCTAGTGCAAGTATGAGTAGTGGGGGGGTTGAAGAGAGTTGGGATAGTTTTAAAAATGCAGTATTAGAATGTGGGGCAGAAGTTTGTGGCTATAGGAAGGTGGGTGCAGGAGGAAAGAGGAGTGAGTGGTGGAATGAAGAAGTAAAGGGTGTGATAAAAGAGAAAAAGGTAGCTTACGAGAGGTTTTTACAAAACAGAAGTGTTAATAGAAGAGCAGAGTACAGTGGACCCCCGAGTAACGAACAAAATTCATTCCAGAAGCTTGCTCAAGTGCCATTACTGAACGAATTTACTCCCTTAAGAAATAATGTCAAGTAGGTTAGTCCATTTCAGACCCCCAAAAATACACTTACAAAAGCACTTACAATATTATACTACTTACATAATTGTACGATTTCCGGGGTGTTCGTAACTCAGGGGTCCACTGAATATGGAGAGTAAAAAAAAAGGTGAAGAGAGTGGAGAGAGAGTGCAAAAGGAGAGCAGATGAAAGAGTGGGAGAGGCTCTGTCAAGAAATTTTGCTGAAAACAAGAAAAAATTTTGAAGCGAGATAAACAAGTTAAGAAAGCCTAGGGAATGAATGCATTTGTCAGTTAAAAACAGAGTAGGGGAGTTAGTGGATGGGGAGATGGAGGTATTGGGTAGATGGCGGGAATATTTTGAGGAACTTTTAAAGTCAATGAAAAAAGGGAGGCGGTAATTTCATGCACTGGCCAGGGAGGAATAACATCGTTTAGGAGTGAAAAGAGCAGGATGAGAGTGTGGGGGAGGTGCGTGAGGCATTATGTAGAATGAAAGGGGGTAAAGCAGCTGGAACTGACAGGATCATGACAGAAATGTTAAAAGCAGGGGGATATTTAGTGTTGGAGTGGTTGGTATTTTTGTTTAATAAATGTATGAAAGAGGGGAAGGTACAGTGGTACCTCGAGTTACGATGGTCCCCAAAATCGCCCTTTTATGTAAGTTTATTTTTTTAAATGCTTTTGTAGGTATATTTTTGGGGGTGTAAAAGGACTAGTCTATTTTACATTATTCCTTATGGAATAATGAATAATGAATAATGGCACTTGAACAGCATTCTCGAATGAAAAAATATCGTAACTCGAGGTACCACTGTACCTAGGGATTGGCAGAGAACATGTATAGTTCCTTTATATAAAGGGAAGGGGATAAAAGAGATTGTAAGAATTATAGGGTTTCAAATAGTTAGAGCTAAAGAAGGAGTGGCAATAATGTTGAATAATCAGTTATGGCAGGTAAAGAGGGAATATAAATGTATAAATTCAAGGATTATGTGGAGTAAAATAAAGGTTGGATGTGAAAAGTGGGTTATAGTAAGTGTTTATGCACCTGGAGAAGAGAGAGAGATTTTGGGAAATGTTGAGTGAGTGTGTGGGGAGTTTTGAACCAAGTGAGAGAGTAATTGTGGTTGGGGATCTTAATGCTTAAGTGGGTAAAAATGTTGTGGAGGGAGTAGTAGGTAAATTTGGGGTGCCAGGGGTAAATGTAAATGGGGAACCATTAATTGAGCTATGTGTAGAAAAAGGGTTGGTAATAAGTAATACATATTTCATGAAAAAGAGGATAAATAAATATACAAGGTATGATATAGCACGTAAGGAAAGTAGTTTGTTGGATTATGTATTGGTGGATAAAAGGTTGATGGGTAGGCTTCAGGATGTACATGTTTATAGAGGGGCAACGGATATATCAGATCATTATTTGGTTGTAGCTACAGTTAGAGTAAAAGGTAGATGGGACAAAAAGAAAATGGCAACAGCAAGTAAGAGAGAGGTAAAAGTGTATAAACTAAGGGAGGAGGAAGTTAGGGTGAGATATAAGCAACTATTGGCAGAAAGGTGGGCTAGTGCAAGTATGAGTAGTGGGGGTTGAAGAGAGTTGGGAAAGTTTTAAAATGCAGTATTAGAATGTGGGGCAGAAGTTTGTGGCTATAGGAGGGTGGGTGCAGGAGGAAAGAGGAGTGAGTGGTGGAATGAAGAAGAAAGGTGTGATAAAAGAGAAAAAGGTAGCTTATGAGAGGTTTTACAAAACAGAAGTGTTAATAGAAGAGCAGAGTATATGGAGAGTAAAAGAAAGGTGAAGAGAGTGGTGAGAGAGTGCAAAAGAAGAGCAGATGAAAGAATGGGAGAGGCTCTGTCAAGAAATTTTGCTGAAAACAAGAAAAAATTTTGGAGCGAGATAAACAAGGTAAGAAAGCCTAGGGAACGAATGGATTTGTCAGTTAAAAACAGAGTAGGGAGTTAGTAGATGGGGAGCTGGAGGTATTGGGTAGATGGCAGGAATATTTTGAGGAACTTTTAAATGTCGATGAAAAAAGGGAGGCGGTAATTTCATGTACTGGCCAGGGAGGTACAACATCGTTTAGGAGTGAAGAAGAGCAGGATGTGAGTGTGGGGGAGGTGCGTGAGGCATTACGTAGAATGAAAGGGGGTAAAACAGCTGGAAATGACAGAAATGTTAAAAGCAGGGGGAGATATAGTGCTGGAGTGGTTGGTATTTTTGTTTAAGAAATGTATGAAAGAGGGGAAGGTACCTAGGGATTGGCAGAGAGCATGTATAGTTCCTTTATATAAAGGGAAGGGGGATAAAAGAGTGTAAAAATTATAGGGGAATAAGTTTACTGAGTATCCTAGGTAGTAGGTTGGTAGGCAGCAACCGCCCAGGGAGGTACTACCGTCCTGACAAGTGAGTGTAAAACGAAAGCCTGTAATTGTTTTCCATGATGGTAGGATTGCTGGTATATTTTTTCTGTCTCATAAACATGCAAGATTTCAGGTATGTCTTGCTACTTCTACTTACACTTAGGTCACACTACACGTTCATGTACAAGCATATATATACACCCTCTGGGTTTTCTTCTATTTTCTTACTAGTTCTTGTTCTTATTTTCTCTTATCTCCATGGGGAAGTGGAACAAATTCTTCCTCTGTAAGCCATGCATGTCGTAAGAAGCGACTAAAATGCCAGGAGCAAGGGGCTAGTAACCCCTTCTCCTATATATGTTAATAAATGTAAAAGGGGAAACTTTCGTTTTTCATTTTGGGCCACCCCGCTTCGGTGGGAAACGGCCGACGTGTTGAAAAAAAGAAGAAACTTTCGTTTTTCCTTTTGGGCCACCCTGCCTCGGTGGGACGCGGCCGATGTGTTGAAAGAAAGAAGTTTACTGAGTATACCAGGTAAAGTGTATGGCAGGGTTATTATTGAAAGAATTAGAGGTAAGACAGAGAGTAGGATTGCAGATGAGCAAGGAGGCTTTAGAGTGCGTAGGGGATGTGTAGATCAAGTGTTTACAGTGAAGCATATATGTGAACAGTATTTAGATCAAGGTAGAGAAGTTTTCATTGCATTTATGGATTTAGAAAAGGCATATGATACACACATATGATAGAGTGGATAGGGAGCAATGTGGCAAATATTGCAAGTGTATGGAATAGGTAGTAAGTTACTGAAGGCTGTAAAGAGTTTTTATGAGGATAGTGAGGCTCAGGTTAGGGTGTGTAGGAGAGAGGGAGATTACTTCCCGGTAAAAGTAGGTCTTAGACAGGGATGTGTAATGTCACCATGGTTGTTTAATATATTTATAGATGGGGTTGTAAAAAGAAGTAAATGCTAGGTGTTGGGGAGAGGGGTGGGATTAAATTATGGGAATTAAATGCAAAATGGGAGTTGACACAGTTACTTTTTGCTGATGATACTGTGCTTATGGGAGATTCTAAAGAAAAGTTGCAAAGGTTAGTGGACGAGTTTGGGAGAGTGTGTAAAGGTAGAAAGTTGAAAGTGAACATAGATAAGAGTAAGGTGATGAGGAATCAAACGATTTAAATAAAGAAAAATTGGATATCACATTGGAGAGAGGATTATGGAAGAAGTAAATGTTTTCAGATATTTGGGAGTTGACATGTCAGCGGATGGGTTTATGAAGGATGAGGTTAACCATAGAATTGATGAAGGAAAAAGGTGAGTGGTGTGTTGAGGTATCTGTGGAGACAAAAACGTTATCCATGGAGGCAAAGAAGGGAATGTACGAAAGATAGTGGTACCAACAATCTTATATGGGTGTGAAGCATGGGTTGCAAATGCTGCAGCGAGGAGGAGGCTGGAGGCAGTGGAGATGTCCTGTCTAAGGGCAATATGTGGTGTAAATATTATGCAGAAAGTTCGGAATGTGGAAATTAGGAGAAGGTGTGGAGTTACTAAAAGTATTTGTCAGAGGGCTGAAGAGGTCATTTAGAGAGAATGGATCAAAACAGAATGACTTGGAGAGCGTATAAATCTGTAGGGGAAGGAAGGTGGGGTAGGGGTCGTCCTAGAAAAGGTTGGAGGGAGGGGTTAAAGGAGGTTTTGTGGGCGAGGGGCTTGGACGTCCAGCAAGCATGTGTGAGCGTGTTAGATAGGAATGAATGGAGACGAATGGTTGTTGGAGTGTGAGCAGGGTAACATTTTGTGAAGGGATTCAGGGAAACCAGTTAATTGATTTAGTTGGACTTGAGTCCTGGAAATGGGAAGTACAATGCCTGCACTTTAAAGGAGGGGTCTGGGATAGTAACAGTTCGGAGGGACTTATTCTCAGCTGTCGTATCTGAGTGCTTCTGCAAAGACAGTGATTATGTATGAGTGAGGTGAAAGTGTTGAATGATGATGAAAGTATTTTCTTTTTGGGGATTTTCTTTCTTTTTGGGTCACCCTGCCTCGGTGGGAGACTGCCGACTTGTTGAAAAAAAAAACTACTAAATTTAAAAAGAGAAACTTTCATTTTTCTTTTTGGGTCACCCTGCTTTGGTTGGATGTGGCCGGTTTCTTAAGCTGCAAATAAGAATAAGTGAGTGGGTTTTTAAGACAATGAATGCTTTGTGAGTAGACATAATCGGTGTCATCATATATAATAATAACTAGTAGTCACATACACAAGGTTATGGTCTGGCAAAAACAAATGAAACCATGTATAGAATGAGTAGAAACATGTTAACTCCCTGCCAGTGTTACACAAATGAACACAAACTTCCTATCCATGAAAAAAGTCTTAACAATACAAAACAGATCACTTACATGATTTTTATTTATTTTTAACCCTTCCACTATCAGGAGTCCCAAAATTATGACTGCTGACAGTCGAGGTTTATAAAAAAAAATATTTTCTGAAATTGTAGAGAATCTTTACTGAAGATAATGACACCAAAATATTAAATATGGTGGAAAACTTATGGAAATACACAGGTGCAAATTTGCTGGTCAGGGTGCAATTTAAACATGGGCAATTTCACCCACTTTAAGGCCTATTTTAAGCCAATTTCATAGCTCAATTCGACTAAATTGTTAGCTATTTCACTAGTATGCCTTTTATCAGATCTGCTTAAATTATTGTGATGGCATAAATCACAATCATTCTTGGTTATATTTTAATATCTGTGAAACAATGTAAAACTGTTTTTTTGTGATGGATTCAACATGGAAAGCAAGTGTTATATAAGAGAGCTCTTGGGATGTGATTAATGAGCAGAGGAAAGGTTGCTTTAGTGGCTGGAATACCTACAATGTTTATTTTGGACTCTTTAATTTTGTGTAAAATTGGCCAAATTACCAACTTATGCACATTTTATAAGATTGGTGGGAATGTTGCAGTTTTGTGGGTCATCTGAACTAGTCTTGCCAGCTAGTTTCTAGCAAGATAGCAACTGAATGAATGACGATGAATGTGTTCTCTCTTTTTTTGGGATGATTTTACCTTGGTGGAAGATAGCTGGAGTGCTAAGAAAAAGTCAATTTACATCTTTACCAATGTACTTAACATGATTATTATTACTGTAAGATGATAAACTCATAAGTGTTTTACAGCACCTGCAAAATTGGAGGCAATGAAATTTGATCCAAGGAAGAGGAGAACCAATACAGTTCAGTGAAAAAATGACTTCTCATCGTATCATGACAAACATGAAAGTATGAATTTTACAAAGAGCAATAACTGGGGGATCTTATTCACCTCTGACTTCTTTATGTTACTATTATAATTGGTGGGGAGGGTTTTGGGGGGGCAGCAACCACCCAGGGGGGACTACCGTCCTGCCAGGTGACTGTGAAACAGAAACCTGAAACTGTTTTAATGATGGTAGGATTGCTGGTGTCTTTTTTTTTGTCTCATAAACACGCTTTGGGTAACAGGATATCTAGCTACTTTTACTTACACTTTAGGTCACACTACACTGGCATACACATGGGATATATATACATACACACATTAGGTTTTTTTTTTTTCTTTGCCTTGTTCTTTTTATTTTCTCTATTGTCCATGGGAAAATGGAAAGGGAAACTT
>WNWK01009968.1:0-39330 GCA_009830355.1 Cherax destructor | reverse complement strand
GGAAAGAGGAGTGAGTGGGAATGAAGAAGTAAAGGGTGTGATAAAAGAGAAAAAGGTAGCTTAGAGAGGTTTTACAAAACAGAAGTGTTAATAGAAGAGCAGAGTATATGGAGAGTAAAAGAAAGGTGAAGAGTGGTGAGAGAGTGCAAAGAAGAGCAGATGAAAGAATGGAGAGGCTCTGTCAAGAAATTTTGCTGAAAACAAGAAAAATTTTGGAGCAAGATAAACAAGGTAAGAAAGCCTAGGGAATGAATGGATTTGTCAGTTAAAAACAGAGTAGGGAGTTAGTAGATGGGGAGCTGGAGGTATTGGGTAGATGGCAGGAATATTTTGAGGAACTTTTAAATGTCGATTAAAAAAAAGGGAGGCGGTAATTTCATGTACTGGCCAGGGAGGTACAACATCGTTTAGGAGTGAAGAAGAGCAGGATGTGAGTGTGGGGGAGGTGCGTGAGGCATTACGTACAATGAAAGGGGGTAAAACAGCTGGAAATGACAGAAATGTTAAAAGCAGGGGGGATATAGTGCTGGAGTGGTTGGTATTTTTGTTTAATAAATGTATGAAAGAGGGGAAGGTACCTAGGGATTGGCAGAGAGCATGTATAGTTCCTTTATATAAAGGGAAGGGGGATAAAAGAGTGTAAAAATTATAGGGGAATAAGTTTACTGAGTATCCTAGGTAGTAGGTTGGTAGACAGCAACCGCCCAGGGAGGTACTACCGTCCTGACACGTGAGTGTAAAACGAAAGCCTGTAATTGTTTTCCATGATGGTAGGATTGCTGGTATTTTTTTTCTGTCTCATAAACATGCAAGATTTCAGGTATGTCTTGCTACTTCTACTTACACTTAGGTCACACTACACGTTCATGTACAAGCATATATATACACACCCCTCTGGGTTTTCTTCTATTTTCTTACTAGTTCTTGTTCTTATTTCCTCTTATCTCCATGGGAAGTGGAACAGAATTCTTCCTCCGTAAGCCATGCGTGTCGAAGAAGCGATAAAATGCCAGAAGCAAGGGGCTAGTAACCCCTTCTCCTATATATGTTACTAAATGTAAAAGGGGAAACTTTCGTTTTTCATTTTGGGCCACCCCGCTTCGGTGGGAAACGGCCGACGTGTTGAAAGAAAGAAGAAAAGGAGAAACTTTCGTTTTTCCTTTTGGGCCACCCTGCCTCGGTGGGAAGCGGCCGATGTGTTGAAAGAAAGAAGTTTACTGAGTATACCAGGTAAAGTGTATGGCAGGGTTATTATTGAAAGAATTAGAGGTAAGACAGAGAGTAGGATTGCAGATGAGCAAGGAGGCTTTAGAGTGCGTAGGGGATGTGTAGATCAAGTGTTTACAGTGAAGCATATATGTGAACAGTATTTAGATCAAGGTAGAGAAGTTTTCATTGCATTTATGGATTTAGAAAAGGCCTATGATACACACATATGATAGAGTGGATAGGGGAGCAATGTGGCAAATGTTGCAAGTGTATGGAATAGGTAGTAAGTTACTGAAGGCTGTAAAGAGTTTTTATGAGGATAGTGAGGCTCAGGTTAGGGTGTGTAGGGAGAGGGAGATTACTTCCGGTAAAAGTAGGTCTTAGACAGGATGTGTAATGTTACCATGGTTGTTTAATATATTTATAGATGGGGTTGTAAAAGAAGTAAATGATAGGGTGTTGGGGAGAGGGGTGGGATTAAATTATGGGGAATTAAATGCAAAAGGAGTTGACACAGTTACTTTTTGCTGATGATACTGTGCTTATGGGAGATTCTAAAGAAAAGTTGCAAAGGTTAGTGGACGAGTTTGGGAGAGTGTGTAAAGGTAGAAAGTTGAAAGTGAACATAGATAAGAGTAAGGTGATGAGGGTATCAAACGATTTAAATAAAGAAAAATTGGATATCACATTGGAGAGAGGGATTATGGAAGAAGTAAATGTTTTCAGATATTTGGGAGTTGACGTGTCAGCGGATGGGTTTATGAAGGATGAGGTTAACCATAGAATTGATGAAGGAAAAAGGTGAGTGGTGCGTTGAGGTATCTGTGGAGACAAAAACGTTATCCATGGAGGCAAAGAAGGGAATGTACGAAAGTATAGTGGTACCAACACTCTTATATGGGTGTGAAGCATGGGTTGCAAATGCTGCAGCGAGGAAGAGGTTGGAGGCAGTGGAGATGTCCTGTCTAAGGGCAATATGTGGTGTAAATATTATGCAGAAAGTTCGGAATGTGGAAATTAGGAGAAGGTGTGGAGTTACTAAAAGTATTTGTCAGAGGGCTGAAGAGGGGTTGTTGAGGTGGTTTGGTCATTTAGAGAGAATGGATCAAAATAGAATGACTTGGAGAGCGTATAAATCTGTAGGGAAGGAAGGCGGGGTAGGGGTCGTCCTAGAAAAGGGTGGAGGGAGGGGTTAAAGGAGGTTTTGTGGGCGAGGGGCTTGGACTTCCAGCAAGCATGTGTGAGCGTGTTAGATAGGAATGAATGGAGACGAATGGTTGTTGGAGTGTGAGCAGGGTAACATTTTGTGAAGGGATTCAGGGAAACCAGTTAATTGATTTAGTTGGACTTGAGTCCTGGAAATGGGAAGTACAATGCCTGCACTTTAAAGGAGGGGTCTGGGATAGTAACAGTTCGGAGGGACTTATTCTCAGCTGTCGTATCTGAGTGCTTCTGCAAAGACAGTGATTATGTATGAGTGAGGTGAAAGTGTTGAATGATGATGAAAGTATTTTTTTGGGGGGGATTTTCTTTCTTTTTGGGTCACCCTGCCTCGGTGGGAGACGGCCGACTAGTTGAAAAAAAAAAATACTAAATTTAAAAAAAAAAGAGAAACTTTCATTTTTCTTTTTGGGTCACCCTGCTTTGGTTGGATGTGGCCGGTTTCTTAAGCTGCAAATAAGAATAAGTGAGTGGGTTTTTAAGACAATGAATGCTTTGTGAGTAGACATAATCGGTGTCATCATATAAAATAATAACTAGTAGTCACATACACAAGGTTATGGTCTGGCAAAAACAAATAAAACCATGTATAGAATGAGTAGAAACATGTTAACTCCCTGCCAGTGTTACACAAATGAACACAAACTTCCTATCCATGAAAAAAGTCTTAACAATACAAAACAGATAACTTACATGATTTTTATTTATTTTTAACCCTTCCACTATAAGGAGTCCCAAAATTATGACTGCTGACAGTCGAGGTTTATAAAAAAAAATATTTTCTGAAATTGTAGAGAATCTTTACTGAAGATAATGACACCAAAATATTAAATATGGTGGAAAACTTATGGAAATACACAGGTGCAAATTTGCTGGTCAGGGTGCAATTTAAACATGGGCAATTTCACCCACTTTAAGGCCTATTTTAAGCCAATTTCATAGCTCAATTCGACTAAATTCTTAGCTATTTCACTAGTATGCCTTTTATCAGATCTGCTTAAATTATTGTGATGGCATAAATCACAATCAATCATTCTTGGTTATATTTTAATATCTGTGAAACAATGTAAAACTGTTTTTTTGTGATGGATTCAACATGGAAAGCAAGTGTTATATAAGAGAGCTCTTGGGATGTGATTAATGAGCAGAGGAAAGGTTGCTTTAGTGGCTGGAATACCTACAATGTTTATTTTGGACTCTTTAATTTTGTGTAAAATTGGCCAAATTACCAACTTATGCACATTTTATAAGATTGGTGGGAATGTTGCAGTTTTGTGGGTCATCTGAACTAGTCTTGCCAGCTAGTTTCTAGCAAGATAGCAACTGAATGAATGACGATGAATGTGTTCTCTCTTTTTTTTGGGGTGATTTTACCTTGGTGGAAGATAGCTGGAGTGCTAAGAAAAAGTCAATTTACATCTTTACCAATGTACTTAACATGATTATTATTACTGTAAGATGATAAACTCATAAGTGTTTTACAGCACCTGCAAAATTGGAGGCAATGAAATTTGATCCAAGGAAGGGGAGAACCAATACAGTTCAGTGAAAAAATGACTTCTCATCGTATCATGACAAACATGAAAGTATGAATTTTACAAAGAGCAATAACTGGGGCATCTTATTCACCTCTGACTTCTTTATGTCTACTATTATAATTACTTACTTTAAAACCTTCTTGGCAAAATCTTCCTTCTGTTGTGCAGTAACACGTGGTAACAAGAAAGTTTCATCAGCTTGTACAGTCTTGAAAGTGCGAGCAAGATCATCTCCATACATTTTGCATAATGCACTTAAAACATCACTGAAGCTACTCAGGCTATGGCGGGGTGAGTTACCTTAAGAGAAAACAAATATTGTATATAGAACTAATGAATTTAGTAAATTTATAAAGGTATTTCAATATTTTATCGAACAGTAAAATAAAAATGATTTAGCAAGCCAATATTAAAACATTGCTACAAAATGCACATACATATACAAAACATGAGCGTTCTGACAAGAGTTTCTGTATTGTGAGCTACAACTGGCTGCAGACATCCTCCTGTAGGGTCTCTGCTAAAATTTATAAAGCCAGCTAAGAAATGACCTGCACTTCGAACTGTTCCTTCTTCAGGTAATTTGAGGGCTTCTACACCTGTCAATAAGAAGTCAAGAATGTAAATTACACTAAGGTACATCTTCAAGCTTCCTGATTGTATAAACAAAATCACAAGAAATAAAATATACTACAAATGTCTCCAAGCCCATCAACAATGGACGAGTAGTGCATCAAGATATTCTTAACCATAATTACAAGCTATTTTGAAGACAAACTGAAAATTTACCGAGATGGAATAATGGTGCTAAATGGTTATGGTTAGCTGTTGTAAGGTGAGGAGTTTTCTTGAATGTAGCAGTAAGAAGCATAAGACAACCATGGACAGCATCAGTATGGTTCCACAAATCTGCTGAAGCTCTACTCAAGGTTGTCGAAGTTACCATTCGTAACAAAACTCCCATGTTTGCTTCTTGGCTGCCTTCTCGGCCAAACAGTATAACAAGCTGGGCAAAATCATGATCAAAATACATCATTATTCAAGGTTATAACATATGTAGGCTTTATACTTTTGACTCAGCAATGCAATGGAGTCAATGAGTGATGGAGTCGGATGGACTACGGGTAATATTAGCTGATCTATGTTTTACTGCTAGCGCTTTGAATACTATTTTGAAAAAAAAAAAAAAAACAGGGCAATTTTCTGTAAGACAAAAAAAGAAATTTAGGGCCAGTACTTATTGAGATATAAGGCCGGCAAAGTTGGCACTAGATGTTCATGTGACGACAACATGGAGGCCTCCCACTTGCAGAAATACTGCCGATATATATATATTTTTTTAATTTATGTAATTTTTATGTTCTGATAATTACAATTTATAGTAGTTCTTGTGCTTTTATAGCCGATCTCTGTTCTGAAACTAATATTAGGTACTGAAATAGTAATCAAACAATCACAAACACACTGACAGGTGAATATGTTCACCTGCCTTGGTCACATACTATTGTCTAGAAATATATACAAATTATTTATAGGTCCCAGCAATGTTTTTAGAAGTGCTGGAATATATGAAACTCCTTGAAGCAAGTTGTCAGACAAAGAGTGTCACTCTACACTGCTGATAGTGCAGTCACTCAATATTGATAGCCCTAGGCAGTATAGAATGGGTCTTAACACAGTGTGTGAAGTGTTAAAAAAATCTGGGACCACTTAGTACCTTGTAGGAGCACCAGTTCAACTGAGTGCCAGCTAGAGCAAACAGCATGGCAAACCCCAGGGATTTACTAATGCCATGATTGTGCACTGCTCTCAGTGAACCTTGGCATGTTTTATTATTTGTTCTCACTGTTCCACACACACAAACATGTCTGTCTGTCTGTCTCTCTCTCTCTCTCTCTGCCTGTCTCTCTCTCTCTCTCTCTCTCTCTCTCTCTCTCAGAGAGAGCCACTCATGAACCAATAGGTATTACACATTTTGCAGAACTGTCACATCTAAACAAGTGGAAAGATACAACTGTGGCCAAAATGTGTATTGCTTGCAAGTCATGCTTATGCTTCATATCTACAAGCACAATACAGCACTTTGTTTGGCTTTTTTTTGGGTTATCCTAGGTAATTTATACTCTGTATGATAACTGTACTTATTTGTACCTGTGTCTTAATAAACTTACTTAGTCCTTGATTCTGGTTCAATAGCGACTATCTGAGACAGAGACAGGCAGAGAGAGAGACAGATAGACAGAGCTCGCCAGCCAGCCAGCCAACCAGAGCCATCTAGCCAGCCAGCCGAACATGTATTACACATGTTGCAGAATCGTCTCTCTCTCTCTCTACTCAGGACATAAGTGAGAGGACATTCTGGCAAGATGACACTACCAGTTGCATCAAAATTGAAAAAAATGTGGCACAAATGTTGTACATGGGTTATTATCTAGGTTTTTGAAAGTTCCTTGACCACTTATGGCCACATCCATCTCAAAGTCACTAAACTTTCAACATCACTTTCGTAAAAGGAGTGTGTTAATACAACATGGCATTAGTAAATCCCTGGGGTTTGCCATGCTGTTTGCTCTAGCTGGCACTCAATTGAACTGGTGCTCCCACAAGGTACTAAGTGGTCCCAGATATTTTTAACACTTCACACACTGAGTGTTAAGACTCATTCTATACTGCCTAGGGCTATCAGGCCTCTGGCACCAAATTTGAAGACAGGAAATATAGTGCAATGACTGAAGTCATGAGTGCTAGCAGTAAAATGTATCAATGTTTGGACAGTTAAAGGGAACATTAACAATTATAAAAAACAAAAGTAAAATTATGGTTTGCACACTGTAGGTTTGTTTTGGTCATGTTGCAGTACAAATGTACTCTTATTAAATAGTAAAATCAATAAACTTAAAACCCAAAACATGAAATATTTTTAAAAAGCATGAAAAAACCCATCACAAATCAACGTGCAATCCTGACCGTAGACACATCACACACAGAGACAGTGAGAAGAAAGAGAACACGGCCAGACAGGTCCATATCACATATTGAACAATGTGACTCACATGAGTGATAGTGCCCTGCAAATGTTCAATTGCAGCTAAATTGAGTGAAATTGACAGACACAAAAATACAGTCAAGCACAAAAACTGAAGAATCATTCAGTACACAAAAACAAACAACAGAAATCAAGGTCCCAATGGCAATCAGGGACCCCAATGGAAATTAAAGCCCCAATGGAAATCAAGGACCCCAATGGAAACAAGTCATTTGTATGACTTCTCTGGGCTATCCTAGATAATTTACACACATGTTACTTCTCTTTTCTTCTTCTTTCAACACGTCGGCGTTTCCCACCGAGGCAGGGTGGCCCAAAAAGAAAAATGAAAGTTTCTCCTTTTACATTTAGTAATATATACAGGAGAAGGAGTTATTAGCCCCTTGCTCCTGGCATTTTAGTCGCCTCTTACGACATGCATGGCTTATGGAGGAAGAATTCTGTTCCACTTCCCCATGTTACTATGTATGATAATTTGTTTAAATATTTTCATGTGCACCTGTACCTAAATAAACTTACTAATTTGAAAAACTAAACAATGATGTAAGAAGAACAGGGGGAAATGTCTTTGTTCATTGCTGAACATTGTTCATTATGAGTAGTTGACCAATTAAGTTAACTCTGCAAAGAACATTTTGCTGACAGTTCTGGATGTATGAACCTTTTAAGCTCAGAATCGGGAATTAGCAAATCTAGAATACAGTGGACCCCCGACTAACAAAAGGCCCATATAACGAAAAAATTGTGTAACGAAAGCTTTTTTCGCTTTCGTGTAGTG
This sequence comes from Cherax destructor, assembly GCA_009830355.1. NCBI lineage: Eukaryota > Metazoa > Arthropoda > Malacostraca > Decapoda > Parastacidae > Cherax > Cherax destructor. The sequence goes on along the minus strand of WNWK01009968.1, from coordinate 31,538 downwards.
AAAATGGACTCGTGTAGCGAAACGTATTAGACCTGTCCGCCTGCTCCGCGCCTGCCCTGCGCCTGCGCAGGACGCCAGTCAAGCATTGTTTACTGCTCTTTCAAATATTCACAATAAATTTGTTGTGTTTATTGGTGGTTTATTGATTGTCACTGTGAAATAAGTCACCATGGGTCAAAAGAAGCTTCCTAGTGGCACCCCTGTGGTAAAGAGAGTGAGGAACACCATCGAACTGAAGAAAGAGATTGTAGAAAAATATGAGAGTGGCGAACGTCTGAGTGAGCTTCCCAGGATGTACAAGAAAAGTGGATCTACTATCGGCACTATCCTGGCAAAGAGAAATGAGATCAAGGAAGGTAATGTTGCAAAAAGGGTTGATATGTTATCGAAAAACAGATCGAAAACAGTGGATGAGGTTGAGAAGTTGTTGATGGTGTGGATCAATGAAAAACAGATAGCGGGTGATAGTATTTCCAAGGCGATAATTTGTGAAAAGGCAAAGAAGTTGCACGCAGATCTTGTCAAGACAATGCCTGGAACCAGTGGTGAAGAGAGTGATTTTAAAGCCAGGAAAGGCTGGTTTGAGAGGTTTAAGAAACGTAGTGGCATACACAGTGTTGTGAGGCATAGTGAGGCAGCCAGCTCAGACAAACGTGCAGCTGAAAAAATTGTGAGCGAATTTAAGGGGTTCGTAGAGGCTGAAGAATTCCTCCCCAACAAGTGTTTAATTGTGATGAAACAAGCCTGTTTTGGAAGAAACTGCCCAACAGGACCTTCATTACTCAGGTGGAAAAGGCACTGCCAGGACACAAGCCTATGAAAGACAGGCTAACTATTATGATGTGTGCCAATGCCAGTGGTGATTTTATAGTGAAGCCTTTACTGGTGTATCACTCAGAAAATCCCAGAGCCTTCAAGAAACACAATGTTAACAGGAATAATTTGTGTGTGCATTGGAAGGCTAACAGTAATGCATGGGTCACTAAGGACTTTTTCAAGGAATGGTTGACAGGAGTGTTTGGCCCTAGTGTGAAGAAATACCTCCTGGAAAAGAAACTGGGACTCAAGTGCCTCCTGGTACTGGACAATGCTCCTGCTCATCCTCACAACTTGGAAGAGTTGTTGTCTAAGGAGTTCAATTTCATCAGAGTGAAGTTCTTGCCTCCTAACACCACTCCTCTCATCCAGCCCATGGACCAGCAGGTCATTGCAAACTTCAAGAAACTGTACACCAATGCAGTGTTTCAGAAGTGCTTTGATGTGACCTCAGACACTGCATTGACCCTAAGAGAGTTCTGGAAAGATCACTTCAATATCGTGCATTGCATAGGCCTTATAGGTAAGGCTTGGGAGGGAGTGACTTCCAGGACTTTGAACTCTGCTTGGAGACCACTGTGGCCGGATTGTGTTGAAAAGAGGGATTTTGAAGGATTTGAGGCTGACCCTGACGACCCTGTGCCTGTTGTGGAAGATATTGTGGAAGATATTGTGGCATTGGGGAACAGCCTGGGGTTGGAGGTGAGTGGTGAGGATGTGGAAGAGTTGGTGGAGGAGCACAGGGTAGAGCTAACAAATGAAGAGCTGCAAGAGCTGGAACTGGAACAGCATCAGACCAGAGCCGAGGTTATTGCTTCACAGGAGGAGGGAGAGAGAGAGGAGGAGGTGCCTTCTTCAGTGCTTAAGGAGATGTGTACAAAGTGGAATGAGTTGCAGACATTTGTTGAAAAACACCACCCTGAGCAATCTGAAATGAGCCATCTGTGCAACCACTTCAGTGACAGAGCCATGTTGCACTTCAGAAAAATCTTAAAGAGTTGCCAGAAACAGAGGACTCTGGACAGTTATTTTGTGCGACAGGCTTCTAGTGACTCTCAAGCTGGTCCTAGTGGCATTAAAAGACCAAGAAGGGAAGTAACCCCAGAGAGGGACTTGTTACCTGAAGTCCTTTTGGAGGGGGATTCCCCTTCCAACCACTAACACCCTGCCCCTGTCATCCTTCCTATCTTCCAGATACCTGCAACTCTCTTCAATAAAGGTAAATGTTATTTATATTATATTTTTTGTGAATAGTTTTGGGTGGAACGGATTAATTGTATTTACATTATTTCTTATGGGAAATAAGGTTTCGAATTACGAAAGTTTCGTGTTGAGAAATAGCTCCTGGAACGGATTAATTTCCTTAGTCGAGGAACCACTGTAATTGCCTTTATACTGGTGCATTTTTTAGTGCTGTTTCACATAAATTTAGTTCGTTTTAGCTCCTTTTAGGCAAATCTAGTGCTATTTGAAAATTTCATTTGGTAAACCTGCCAGTCAGCTACATCAGTGATAAATACCCACAGAACGAACCATCAACACATGCTTTTGCACCTAATGCCTCAGGTTTAACAAAACTTTATTACCATTATTATTGTGAATACCCTTCACCCTTTTTTCTAAAATTTAGCCAGTCAGAACTGGGAAAGAGGGATCTCCGACACCGTACCATCCCTCAATTACGTCTATCTGAATTGAGTCATCCCTCAATTCAGATAGAGACTATAAGAATGGCTCAATTAAAAATGTTGGTAAGCAAGGCCAATTTTCCATAAGATCCCATGTTATGGCTTCAGAAGTGTCTGGGACAATAATATTTTCTCTATGTAATTAGAGTTTTTATGTTAAGTGAGCCTAATTTTCCCATAAAATTACGAAGAATGTTAAGTAAAAGGACACAAATGCAACTAATGTGACATTTTTATTGTTCGTGAAGAACATAAGAGCCCATTTTATAATTTGCCATGCAAACCAGAACGATAACATAATACAACACAACAACTTAGATCAGCATTATAAATATTGTAGAAGTGACTTGGCGCATGACACTCATCACAAGGCCTAACACATATTCTGCCACCAGAGCTTAAAGTCTGACTGCACCAGTCTGTTCTCATGAAGCCTGATCTTTCCTCCATAGGTGGAACTTCTTACATGAATGGCATCTTAGTGTGAGTATTTATTCTAGACAAGGAGCTTCGTTAAGAAAGGAAGGCAAGAGGCATAACTAAACAAAAATTGATAGGAATTATAAACAAGTGATTCACTGATGTGTTCATAACAACCAGTCTGAAGAAATAATTTGTGTGAAATGCTAAGCCTGTGTGGGTCAATCATCAGCCCATGTGGAACAATCAGCTCAAGGACCCTGGGTTCAATCCTACATATACTGATTGCGAGACAATTACACTACATGACTTAACAGTAAAACCTCAATTTAAGTTACTGATTAAATTAATTTTGGATTTAATTGACAAAATCTGGAAACAATGGACGAAGTTCTGTGTCTCCAGAATTGTCTGTTGCTGTTACCATCCATTGTGATAATTGATTTTGGACAAAGGTCTTTCAAAATTGTCTGATATTGTTACAATCCCAGCACAACAATCTCATTATTCAGATTTAATGGACAAATGATATTACTGGACACCCTCTTCTCTATTAGTCTGCTAAATCCAAGTTCACTGTTCTCACCGAACTCTTCATATCATGAGTAGACAATAACAAAAAATATTATAACAATGTAGAAATATTATAGCACAACAGTCTGTATAATGACACCGATATGATATAAGCTATACAACAATACGAGTTAAACACTTCCAATATAACGTGATGAATTAACCCTTTCAGGGTCCAAACCGTAGTTCTACACCATGAGCTCAGCTCACTCAGATAAGCTGTGAGCGGTAAATTTGGGCCTAGATATGAGAGAATGCATCTATGTGGTAAGTGTGCACCACATAAAACAAATCCTGCAGCACACAGTGCATAATGAGAGAAAAAAAACTGAGACCGTAATTTTCGATTAAAACAGTGACTTTGCAGTGTTTTTTCGTATGTTTTTTATAGTTGTATTTGCGATTTCTTGGTCTTGTTTGATAAAATGGAAGATATATTACAGAAGTAGAGATGATTTTGATTGGTTTTAGTACTGGAAATGGCTTGAAACTGAGCTCTAAGTAGAGGAAATGTTAAATTTTTCCTGATGTTCAAGAGTAAACAAATGACCTCGCACGCCTAATACGCGCCAGCTGGTGGGTCTAATATGTTCACAAATATGGTGATATTATTTATACAATTATTACAATATTGCATAGCAGTAACTCTTCCATTTTTTGGTTTAAATAAAAATACATTATGTGAATAAAAAATAAAAATGGAATTCATTTGTGAAGCCTGAAAACATAACTAATGAACAGAGGAAATGTTAGTTTAGTGCCAGGAATGCCTGCATTGTTTATTCTGGACCCTATTTTGAAATTGGAATATTTTGAACTTTGCATTAAATTGGCCAAATTACCAACTTCCGATAACTTTATTTTGTAGATGAAACAGTTGACTGGGCGATTTCTTGTGCTCAATCGATAGAATAGAGGTAATAGTAGTGAAATAGCTAAGAATTTGGTCGACTTGAGTAATGTAATTGGCCTAAAATGGGAGTCAAAGTTGGCAAAATCGCTGATGTGTAAATATCGCTGACACATCAAAATTCGTGAAACATAATTTTGTCAATTTTCCATCAAATTTTGTACTTTTTGTTTTATTACCTTCCGAAAAAGATTCTCTACCATTTCATAAGAAAAAATAACTTTTTTTTTTTTTTTAATTTCTTGGACCCTGGTGCACACTTTGAAATTTGGCCTCTGGACCCTGAAAGGGTTAATCTGTACACAAAAGGTAATATTAATGAATTCAGATTAGCATCTCAGTATGCCCTGCTTTTAAAACATTTTGGCCTGATTATTACTTTTGCAATACACAAGAATAATTTGCTTACCTGTTTAACTAAATCTAATATTGCTGGGTTGAGGGATGCTTCATAAAGCTGAGGTATAATTTCTAGGATTGCTGGTAAGATAGCTACACAATCATCTACCAGAGTGCTAATGCTGTTTTTTAGAAGTTTACAGAGAGCCTGAAAATAAACATTATTTTAAAAATGTTAAACACATGACCTAACCTCACTATATTTGCCCCTAATAACTTGAAACCTTAGAGTCAAAATCCCACATTTTTTTTTATTAACACATCGGCCGTTTCCCACCAAGGCAGGGTGGCCCGACAAAGAAAAACTTTCATCATCATTCACTCCATCACTGTCTTGCCAGAGGCGTGCTTACACTACAGCTACAAAACTGCAACATTAACACCCCTCCTTCAGAGTGCTGGCACTGTACTTCCTATCTCCAGGAATCAAGTCCGCCTGCCAGTTTCCCTGAAACCCTTCATAAATGTTACCTTGCCGACACTCCAACAGTACATCAACTCCTAAAAACCATTTGTCTCCATTCGCTCCTATCTAACACGCTCATGCACGCTGGCAGGAAGTCCAAGCCCCTCACACACAAAACCTCCTTTACCCCCTCCCTCCAACCTTTTCTAGGCCGACTCCTACCCCGCCTTCACTCCACTATAGATTTATACACTCTCGAAGTCATTCTATTTTCCTCCATTCTCTCTATTATGTCCAAACCATCTCAACAACCCCTCCTCAGCTCTCTGGATAATAGTTTTGGTAATCCCACACCTCCTCCTAATCTCCAAACTACGGATTCTCTGCATTATATTCACACCACACATTGCCCTCAGACACGACATCTCCACTGCCTCCAGCCTTCTCCTTGTTGCAACATTCACAACCCATGTCTCACATTTTTTTTTTTTTCAACAAGTCGGCCGTCTCCCACCGAGGCAGGGTGACCCAAAAAGAAAAAAAATCCCCAAAAAGAAAATACTTTCATCATCATTCAACACTTTCACCACACTCATACATAATCACTGTCTTTGCAGAGGCACTCAGATACAACAGCTGAGAATAGTCCCTCCCAGCTGTCACTATCCCAGACCCCTCCTTTAAAGTGCAGGCATTGTACTTCCCATTTCCAGGACTCAAGTCCAACTAAATCAATCAACTGGTTTCCCTGAATCCCTTCACAAAATGTTACCCTGCTCACACTCCAACAGCTCGTCAGGTCCCAAAAACCATTTGTCTCCATTCACTCCTATCTAACACTCTCAAACATGCTTGCTGGAAGTCCAAGCCCTCGCCACAAAACCTCCTTTACCTCCTCCAACCTTCTGGACGACCCCTACCCCGCCTTCCTTTCCCTACAGATTTATACGCTCTCCAAGTCATTCTACTTTGATCCATTCTCTCTAAATGACCAAACCACCTCAACAACCCCTCTTCAGCCCTCTGACAAATACTTTTAGTAACTCCACACCTTCTCCTAATTTCCACATTCCGAATTTTCTGCATAATATTTACACCACACATTGCCCTTAGACAGGACATCTTCACTGCCTTCAGCCGCCTCCTCGCTGCAGCATTTGCAAACCATGCTTCACACCCATATAAGAGTGTTGGTACCACTATACTTTCGTACATTCCCTTCTTTGCCTCACATGTGCAACATAAATAAAATAAATCAAACCAAATTAATTTTTTAACCAATACTTTCTGTCCATAACCTTCTATACTTTTGTTACACAAATTCTGATTGCAAAATCACTATTATACAGCAGCAGTTACTGAATAAAAATAAGTGAAAGTTGTATTATTGCAGAGAATATTGTGAAATTATGACAACAGTTGACAAGAAGTGATAAAAAGGCGAAGGTTCTTCTGGTTTTTCTTGGTTTATTTTTTAGGGTACATATCATGGCTGATGCTTCTGATTTGGTATGACAACAAGCACAGTCTGCTCCCTTTTTATTTATTTTTTTATTAACACTTTGGCCGATTCCCACCAAGGCAGGGTGGCCCGAAAAAGAAAAACTTTCATCATCATTCACTCCATCACTGTCTTGCCAGAGGGGTGCTTTACACTACAATTATAAATCTGCAACATTAACACCCCTCCTTCAGAGTGCAGACACTGTACTTCCCATCTCCAGGACTCAAGTCCGGCCTGCCGGTTTCCCAGAATCCCTTCATAAATGCTACTTTGCTCACACTCCAACAGCACGTCAAGTATTAAAAACCATTTGTCTCCATTCACTCCTATCAAATACGCTCACACATGCTTGCTGGAAGTCCAAGCCCCCTCACACAAAAAACCTCCTTTACCCCCTCCCTCCAACCCTTCCTAGGCCGACCCCTACCCCGCTTTCCCTCCACTACAGATTTATACACTCTCGAAGTCATTCTGTCTCGTTCCATTCTCTCTATATGTCCGAACCACCTCAACAACCCCCTCCTCAGCTCTCTGGATAATAGTTTTGGTAATCCCGCACCTCCTCCTAATTTCCAAACTCCGAATTCTCTGCATTATATTCACACCACACATTGACCTCAGACATGACATCTCCACTGCCTCCAGCCTTCTCCTCATTGCAACATTCATCACCCATGCTTCACACCCATATAAGTGTGTTGGTATAACTATAATCTCATACATTCCCCTCTTTACTTCCATGGACAAGGTTCTTTGTCTCAACAGCTCCGAAGTGCTCCACTCACCCTTTTCCCCTCATCAATTCTATGATTCACCTCATCCTTCATAGACCCATCTGCTGACATGTCCACTCCCAAATATCTGAATACATTCACCACCTCCATACTCTCTCCCTCCAATCTGATACCCAATCTTTTGTCACCTAATCTTTTGTTATCCTCATCACCTTACTCTTTCCTATATTCATTTCAATTTTCTTCTTTTACACCCTACCAAATTCATCCACCAACCTCTGCAACTTCTCTTCAGAATCTCCCAAAAGCACAGTGTCATCAGCAAAAAGCAACTGTGACAACTCCCACTTAGTATTTGATTCTTTATCTTTTAACCCCACACAATTGCCATCTATAAATATATTGAACAATCACGGTGACATCACACATCCTTGTCTAAGGCCCACTTTTACTGGGAAATAGTCCCCCTCTAACTCTACCATACACTTTACCAGGTACACTCAACAGACTTATTCCCCTATAATTTTTGCACTCTCTTTTGTCCCCTTTGCCTTTATACAAAGGAACAATACATGCTCTCTGCCAATCCCTAGGTACCTTACCCTCTTCCATACATTTATTAAATAATAGCACCAACCACTCCAAAACTATATCCCCACCTCCTTTTAACATTTCTATCTTTATCCCATCAATCCCAGCTGCCTTACCCCCTTTCATTCTACCCACTGCCTCACGAACTTCCCCCACACTCACAACTGGCTCTTCCACACTCCTACAAGATGTTATTCCTCCTTGCCCTATACACAAAATCACAGCTTCCCTGTCTTCATCAACATTTAACAACTCCTCAAAATATTCCCTCCATCTTCCCGATACCTCTAACTCTCCATTTAATAACTCTCCTCTCCTGTTTTTAACTGTCAAATCCATTTGTTCCCTAGGCTTCCTCAACTTATTAATCTCACTCCAAAACTTTTTCTTATTTTCAACAAAATTTGTTGATAACATCTCACCCACTCTCTCATTTGCTCTCTTTTTACATTGCTTCACCACTCTCTTAACCTATCTTTCCTCTTCATATACTCTTCCCTCCTTGCATCACTTCTACTTTGTAAAAACCTCTCATATGCTAACTTTTTCTCCCTTACTACTCTCTTTACATCATCATTCCACCAATCGCTCTTCTTCCCTCCTGCACCCACTCGCCTGTAACCACAAACTTCTGCTGAACACTCTAACATTACATTTTAAATCTACCCCATACATCTTCGACCCCATTGCCTACACTCTCACTAACCCAACTATCCTCCAATAGTTGTTTATATCTTACCCTAACTGCCTCCTCTTTTAGTTTATAAACCTTCACTCTCTCTTACTTACTGCTTCTATTTTCCTTGTATCCCATCTACCTTTTACTCCCACTGTAGCTATAACTAAAAGTGATCTGATGTATCTGTGGCCCCTCTATAAACATGTACATCCTGAAGTCTACTCAACAGTCTTTTATCTACCAATACGTAGTCCAACAAACTACTGTCATTTCGTCCTACATCATATCTTGTATACTTATTTATCCTCTTTTTCTTAAAATATGTATTACCTATAACTAAACCCCTTTCTATACAAAGTTCAATCAAAGGGCTCCCATTATCATTTACACCTGGCACCCCAAACTTACCTACCACACCCTCTCTACATGTTTCTCCTACTTTAGCATTTAGGTCCCCTACACAATTACTCTCTCACTTGGTTCAAAAGTTCCTATACATTCGCTTAACATCTCCCAAAATCTCTCTCTCTCTCCTCTACACTCCTCTCTTCTCCAGGTGCATTCACGCTTATTATGACCCACTTTTTGCATCCGATCCTTATTTTAATCCACATAATCCTTGAATTTACACATTTATATTCCCTATTCTCCTTCCATAACTGATCCTTCAACATTATTGCTACCCCTTCCTTAGCTCTAACTCTCTCAGATACTCCTGACTTAATCCCATTTATTTCTCCCCACTGAAACTCGCCTACCCCCTTCAGCTTTGTTTCGCTTAGGGCCAGGACATCCAACTTCTTTTCATTCATAACATCAGCAATCATCTCTTTCTTATCATCCGCACTACATCCATGCACATTCAAACAACCCAGTTTTATAAAGTTTTTCTTCTTCTCTTTTTTAGTAAATGTGTACAGGAGAAGGGGTTACTAGCCCATTGCTCCCGGCATTTTAGTCGCCTCATACGACACGCATGGCTCACGGAGGAAAGATTCTTTTCCACTTCCCCATGGACAATAGAGAAAATAAAAAGAACAAGAGCTATCAAGAAAAACCTAGATGTGTGTATGTATATATATATGCATGTGCATGCCTGTGTAGTGTGACCTAAAGTGTATGTTTATTTATAATGAAGACAAAAGTACAAAACTATGTTCAAATTTCATAGCTTAAATACTCACCTTTACTCATTGTATTCTATCTACAAAAATTCTTACAATTTAGTTTTAAGTTAATTTTAAGTCTGCCCAAAATGCCCTACATACTAGGGGCTTTTGGCATGTACACCTCATGTAATCTCAATAACCAAATGTAATTCTTTGTATCATGCCCAAATAAAAATATTATTATTATTATTATTATTATTATTATTATATTATTATTAATGACAGGTGAAGGCAAGTTATATTTGTTGCTGAGAGGAGACAATGATGATTAGTAACCAGCATGGTGAAACTAATGATGAAGTGGATATCTTTCAAAGGAGATGTATAATTTACAAAACACTAGAGCTGTTTGGATAGTCAGTGCTTTTTAACTTAAAAAGCTACTAACATCATTATTAAGTCACTGCCATCATAACAAATTTGCAGCTATTTTAAAACTATCCTATCATTACTAATGTGTAATATCAATGCTATTTTGCTACAATTCTGTCATAATACCAATATTATAATCACAGTGTAATTAATTTAAAAATTTCTTAGTCCATTAGTTGCAATCCAAACCATATCTATAATTAATTTAAAACCACAGGCTACAAGTCACAAATTTTGATGAAAAAAGAAATCTCTTTGCTATTTAAGATGAAAACTGGGATGCTGTGTTCTTAATGATGCACTCAAGCTGCTCAAATCCTGCTACAATAGTAAGGTGACTTAGCATATAAATGTGACTGAACATAATATTAAAGCTAACCTCTATGACTTCCTGGTCTGTTGTGGCTTTGGATGCAATATCAGACAAGAGAGGCATCAGCTGTTGCAAGACCAACAACAATGGCTGGGGAGCTCCACTCACTACCTGAAAAATTCACACAAGACATTGTTCAGTCATATACGGGTGATCAAGTGAAATATTTATCAATTACAGCATACCTTGTATACAAAAACTTTTTTGTTCCTTTTTAGCACTGGTTTTAGAGGAGTAAGATAAAGTTCCTACGTGTATTTTGCATCTTAAGAACCAACCGCCTCAGCTGACCAAGGCTAGGCCATGATTAGCAGACAAAGGATCAAACCACTCATATTCTGTGCTGAATGATCCATCAGAATTTGGTGCTTCATGAAATACAACAAATATACATCTTAAGAAATATTATCCTACTTCAGCTCATTTCACAGAGGATTTTAAATTGATATTAAGTAACATTCTGTTCACATATGGTTCAATGCAATGTTGAGGCCATCTGTGTGCCAAACCTTTCCATTAATCAGTTAAGTGGGTTTCTTTAATGGTTTTATTTTGAGAATATGTTAAAATTTAAGTTAGTAGAGGCATATACGATTGTGTATGACTATATCCTTGAGGAAATCACAGCCAAAGTTAAGCTGCTGATGGCTATGTGGGAGATATTTAGAACGTGCTAAAATATACAGTGGACCCCCGGTTTTCGTGATTTTTTCGTTCCAGAATGCTGTTCAAGTGCCATTACCAAACAAATTTATTCCCATAAGGAATAATGTAAAGTAGACTAGCCCTTTTAGACCCCCAAAAATACACTTACAAAAAGCATTTAAAAAAATACACTTACATAAAAGGGCGAGTTTGAGCAGGACGAACACCGGGGGTCCACTGTATTAGATAGGAGTGAATGGAGATGAATGGTTTTCGGGACCTGACGAGCTGTTGGAGTGTGAGCAGGGTAATATTTTGTGAAGGAATTCAGGAAAACCGGTTAGCCGGACTTGAGTCCTGGAGGTGGAAAGTACAATCCCTGCACTTTAAAGGAGGGGTTTGGGATATTGGCTGTTTGGAGTGACATCTAAACTGTCGAATCTGGGCGCCTATGCAAAGACAGTGATTATGTGTGAGTGATGGTGAAAATGTTGAATGATGGTAAAACTGTTTCTTTCTTTTTTGGGTCACCCTACCTCAGTGAGAGACGGCTAAAGTGTTAAAAAAAAATGCATGTGCATAACGGCAGGGTCAATACAATGTCTCCACTGCAGATTCTGCAGGCATGATAGGCTGAACCAAGCCAAGGCACAAGATGAGTTACCTAGCATTGTAGTCTGTTTTGTCTAAAGTTGAAGATGTAAAGGCATGCCATGGTACAGTTTTACAGCTACTTTTGCAAAGAAATATTAAAGATGCATTAATGTTATAAATTTCTTGATTGCCTTATTTGCAGCTTTAGCAACAGCTCTTTATAGTCCTTGCTGTGTTAAATTTTACCCTCAGGATATCAATACTGCTGAGTGCTTACTATCTTTTCACTCTCATTTTTCCTCCAACAGTTATATAATGCTGTCTTGAGAGCATCACTCTCTCTGATTTCTCTTTAGAAAGTGTAACTTTGCATCACATACCCAAAACAGATATAGCTACAAGTTGTTGACTGATGTTCTGTATCTCAGTGTATGGGAAAATTTTCTTTTGCAAAAGTAAATGTTAGAATACACATGTACTTTCCTTTCAAGAAAAGACTTCTCAGTCCTAGGGAAGAATATCAAGCTTCTAGAAGTCTTTCAATTGCCTGCTGATGCAGAAGTTGTACAAGCAAAGAGCTATTGCTGAAGCTCTGCAGAAGTGAATATTAACCCATTAACTGTCCAAACGTATATATACGTTCTCTCGCCCAGCGCTCCGAATATTTTGGAAAAAAATATAGGAATAAAGAGGGCATTTTTACAAGTGTTATAGCATAAAAATAAAAAAATTAGGGTCAGTACTTACCGAGATATGAGGCCGCGAAGTTTGCACTTGATGATCACCTGACGGCAACATGGAGCTCTGCCGCTTGCAGAAAATCTACATATTTACCGTTTTCTTCCATTTTTTTTTTTAATATTCTGGGTTTTTATTATATGATATCTATATCTTGTAGTAAATCTTTTGATTTCAATGCCAATTGTTGTTTATACACCAATATTATGTAAGAAATTATTATCATACTGACAAAAACACACATGTACACACTGATAGGTGATTTTCTACATCTTGCTGAATCACATTCTATTATCTACAACTTTTTTTTTTTCTTTTTTCAACAAGTCGGCCGTCTCCCACCGAGGCAGGGTGACCCAAAAAGAAAGAAAATCCCCAAAAAGAAAATACTTTCATCATCATTCAACACTTTCACCACACTCATACATAATCATTGTCTTTGCAGAGGAGCTCAGATACGACAGCTGAGAAAAGTCCCTCCCAGCTGTCACTATCTCAGACCCCTCCTTTAAAGTGCAGGCATTGTACTTCCCATTTCCATTACTCAAGTCCAACTAAATCAATTAACTGGTTTCCCTGAATCCCTTCACAAAATGTTACCCTGCTCACACTCCAACAGATCGTCATGTCCCAAAAACCATTCGTCTCCATTCACTCCTATCTAACACGCTCACACATGCTTGCTGGAAGTCCAAGCCCCTCGCCCACAAAACCTCCTTTACCCCTTCCCTCCAACCTTTTCTAGGACGACCCCTACCCCGCCTTCCTTCCCCTACAGATTTATACGCTCTCCAAGTCATTCTACTTTGATCCATTCTCTCTAAATGACCAAACCACCTCAACAAACCCTCTTCAGCCCTCTGACAAATACTTTTAGTAACTCCACACCTCCTAATTTCCACATTCCGAATTTTCTGCATAATATTTACACCACACATTGCCCTTAGACAGGACATCTCCACTGCCTCCAGCCTCCTCCTCGCTGCAGCATTTGCAACCCATGCTTCACACCCATATAAGAGTGTTGGTACCACTATACTTTCGTACATTCCCTTCTTTGCCTCCATGGATAACGTTTTTGTCTCCACAGATACCTCAATGCACCACTCACCTTTTTCCTTCATCAATTCTATGGTTAACCTCATCCTTCATAAACCCATCCGCTGACACGTCAACTCCCAAATATCTGAAAACATTTACTTCTTCCATAATCCCTCTCTCCAATGTGATATCCAATTTTTCTTTATTTAAATCGTTTGATACCCTCATCACCTTACTCTTATCTATGTTCACTTTTAACTTTCTACCTTTACACACTCTCCCAAACTCGTCCACTAACCTTTGCATCTTTTCTTTAGAATCTCCCATAAGCACAGTATCATCAGCAAAAAGTAACTGTGTCAACTCCCATTTTGCATTTAATTCTCCATAATTTAATCCCACCCCTCTCCCCAACACCCTAGTATTTACTTCTTTTACAACCCCATCTATAAATATATTAAACAACCATGGTGACATTACACATCCCTGTCTAAGACCTACTTTTACCGGGAAGTAATCTCCTCTCTCCTACACACCCTAACCTGAGCCTCACTATCCTCATAAAAACTCTTTACAGCCTTCAGTAACTTACTACCTATTCCATACACTTGCAACATTTGCCACATTGCTCCCCTATCCACTCTATCATATGCCTTTTCTAAATCCATAAATGCAAATAAAAACTTCTCTACCTTTATCTAAATACTGTTCACATATATGCTTCACTGTAAACACTTGATCTACACATCCCCTACCCACTCTAAAGCCTCCTTGCTCATCTGCAATCCTACTCTCTGTCTTACCTCTAATTCTTTCAATAATAACCCTGCCATACACTTTACCTGGTATACTCAGTAAACTTATTCCCCTATAATTTTTACACTCTCTTTTATCCCCCTTCCCTTTATATAAAGGAACTATACATGCTCTCTGCCAATCCCTAGGTACCTTCCCCTCTTTCATACATTTATTAAACAAAAATACCAACCACTCCAGCACTATATCCCCCCCTGCTTTTAACATTTCTGTCATGATTCCGTCAATTCCAGCTGCTTTACCCCCTTTCATTCTACGTAATGCCTCACGCACCTCCCCCACACTCACATCCTGCTCTTCTTCACTCCTAAACGATGTTGTACAACTATATACAAGTATTTACATGTTCCACTTATGTTTCTAGAAGTCCACAATTGTATGATACTCCATGAAGCATGGATTCATACAGAGTGCCACCCCACACTGGTGACATATGAATCGTGTGTCCTTCCGCTGTTGTTGTCGCTTTGTGGTGGTAGCACACACAACACACTTTTTCTGGGAATGCTTCTTCTTTGGGGTAGGTGGTATTGGTACCAGGTAGTGACAGTTAGGGATGATTCGGTGTGGGACTTCCCCCAATGGCTGTGGTTGTGGTTGTGGTTGGGGGACATGTCGCTGAGGGGCTGGTATAGGTGTTGTACCATACTTTCTTACTATCCGTTTTATGACATTCAGGGAGAATTCTGCGAAACGTTGTCGTTGTTCAGTCTTTATTTCGTACATATTGAATGCATTGAGCATTGCAATATCTACAAGGTGGGAAAAACACTTTTATATACCACTTGCGACTTCTACGCACACAGTCAACAAACCCTATCATCATGTCACACTTGTCAACTAGTCGCATATTGTTTGTATAGTCAACAACAGCAGCTGGCTTTACAATACATTCATTGGTGTCCCTGTTCACTTTGTCTGTTTGTACCATCTCGTTTCTATGGATGGTTGACAGCAATGTAACGTCTCGTTTGTCATGCCACATCAGTGCCATGATGTCATTGGCATGAAATGCTTGCACTGCACCATCAGCACTGCCTCCAATGAACCTTGGCATATGTTTTCTATTTCGTCTCACTGTTCCACATATATCAGTATTGTTCACACGTAGGAAATCAGCAAGCATAGGGCTTGTATACCAGTTGTCTGTGTACAATGTATGACCTTTGCCAAGGAATGGCTCCATCATCTTGCGAACAATATCACCGGAAATGCCCAACATCCGCCTAGTATCATCGAGTGTGTTTTTCCCGGTGTATACAATGACATCCAACACAAGACCAGTCTCACAGTCACACATAACAAAAAGTTTTACACCAAAGCGATTACGTTTGCTTGGTATATATTGCTTGAATGACAGGCGTCCCTTGAACAGAATCAAGGACTCGTCGACAACAATGTTCTTGAAGGGATAAAAGTAGGCACTGAATTTCTGCTTCAGATACATAAACACTTTCCTTATTTTGTATAGAAGGTCATTTCTGTTTTGCCTATTCCTATCTGAGAAATGCAACATTCGTAGCAACAGAGTGAATCTGTTGCAGGGAAGGAGGTCACGGAAGACAGGAGTACTGATAAAGTAGTCTGTGGACCAGTAATATGGTATAGTGTGTTTATATGTATGTGCCATAAGCATCACAGTGCCAAGGAATAAATACATTTCAGCCACAGTTGTATCTTTCCATCTGCGCAGCCGTGACGATTCTGAAACCTGTGTGTTGTCCATGATATAGCGGTAATAATTGTTCGTCTGGGTCACTATCAAGTTCATTATAGGCTTGTCAAAGTACAACTGGAAAAAGTCTAACTCTGTAGACTCATTCGTTATGGGACATTCTGGCAGGATGCCACTTCCACTCACATCAAAATCAAAAGGCTGTGGCACGAATACACTTTGTGTCCAGTTCCACTCACGGTCACATGGTGCAGGGTGGACCTGTGGCATGGGGCGTGGGGGAGCAGGAGGGGGGACAGGAGTGGAGGCAGCACATGGTTGAGGGGGTGCCGAGCTGTCCTTTGTCTGTCCACCCACTGCGCCATGTGGTCCAGGCACCGTGCCACCCATCACTACCTCCTCCTCCTCCATCCCAGCATATTCACCTTCATGATCACTTTCACTATCAGTCGCCGGGGTTTTAGATCGTGACCTGCCACGACCCTTGGGGACTGCATATGGCACACTACCAGAACGTAGGCAACGACGCCTAAAAATACGCTTTACTGGTGAATAATGAAAATCACTATCACTAGACGAATCATCTATTGGCATAAAATCAATCTCATCATCACTCACATCACTTTCACTATCACTAACACAGCGGGAAAATGATAGTTTCCTCTTTCATAGTTGCCTTTGGGTAACACTGGCCACTCCAGAGGTGCTTGGCCCAGGGTCTTGTGGCGCCACACTGGCCACCCCAGAAGTGCTTGGCTGAGGGTATGGTGTGGCCACACTGGCCACCCCAGAAGTGCTTGGCTGAGGGTCATCTGGGTTATCGTTGATATTTTCACTAATTCCTTGATCATTAGTGGCCACATCGGTGTCAAATTCACTAAACTCATGTTCTGTAACACTTTCCTCGAATAGTAGTGTTAATACGACGAGGCGTGAGTGAATCACGAGGATGTGCCATGACGTTGACCCAAGATGGAGCTGAATGTAACTGGTGCTACCATGCAGTACCCAGGCGTCGCCGATTTTTTTCATACAGCGCACACTGAGTGCGCAGACCCATTCTCTCATGTCTAGGCCGCTCAAGCCTATCGCGCCAAATTTGAAGCCAGGAAAAATCAAACGTATATATACGCTCGGAGTGCTAGCGGTAAGAACATATACAGTGTACGTTTGGTCCAAACTACTTATTAAGTTTATTTTAAATGCTTTTAAGTGTAATTGGGGTCTAAAGATAGTCATTTAACTTCAGAGATAAATTGGTAATGGCATTTAACAGCATTCTGAATGAAAAACACAAACTGCACAAGACAGTTAATGGGTTAAAAGCAGAGTAATGTCACATCATTCAACACAACTGCCAGCAGCACTGACCTTTACACTGCAAACCTACAAGCTGATAGAACAGCTCAGCTGGGACCCGCAGTACCTTCTCCTGCAGGGATCACATACTGAAAGTTGTGCTTGGAGAAGTGTTCAAGGAGTTGCATGATTAACCAGTGTGCTAACAGTCCTGCTTTTCCATCACTTCAAGAAATGCTCGTAATAAACTATCAAGAAAAACTACTAGACAGGGATCAGTGAGAAGACCCCCAGAATGGGTCTTTGAATGTGACCCGGTAATGATGAATACCTTACTGGAGACTGCCATGATTACTTTTATGAGAGAGAGTCATGTGATGATTATCAAGAGCTGCTTAAGCTGGTGTTTCTGGAGGGTATGCACCCTTGAGGCATCCAGTTTGGACAACCACATCCAAGGTATTCTGCTCACTTGATAAGGAAAGCCATCTACAGTCTGTTTGTGTGTGAATACTTCACTCCAAGTTGCAGCTGAGAGCAAGAGAGATCACTGTCAAAAAAGATGTAACCATTTGTCAGTCTTGCTTACTGCAAAGCAAAAGTTTAATCAAGGCTACAGAGATCTCTTTCTGCTGAAGAATCTCCAACAGCATGAGGTAATCACCTCTGCTGTTGTCAAAGCAGCCTCCAATGCCATCCAACACAATTTCTGGTATCTCAGTTGGTAGTAATGGCTCTCTTCAGCAAGGAGGCTCTTGTCCAGACTTAGAAGGCAGTCTTCATTGCCAAGATAGAGAAGGATGGATCAGAGGAACCTTCAAAGCGTATCACCATCAATCAAGATAAAGTTGATGCGACTGAGCTGCTGCACTTGGCCATCAAAAAACATTAATGATTTCTTCCAGAACCTTAGCCAGCCCTCAGACTTCCTGGATGAAGACTCTTAAAAGTGGGAGGGCTGGAAGATTTCTTTGTACTCCAAAAGACCATCAGCCACATCAAGATCATCATTCATGTGGCTGAGTGTAGGGTAAAGAGCAATTAAATGGTTCTCTCACTAAACAGGAGAATCTGAAGCAGTTCCTGCAAGTGATGTCCTCCCACCACTGTCAATACTTGGATGTAAGAAAAGGGAATTTTGTTTAAGAGGAGTAAAGGGCAAATGTTGTACAATTCCAATCCCAACTGGTAGATCTGCAGAGCACATGTGGAACCTCTAATTTTATTATAACGCATTTTCTAGAAGCACAAAAAATAAGCATACTGCAAATTTAAAAAATTTAGGATGACCTTAATGATGTAGAGATAACCTATTTGCAATTATTTATTTATAAGATAAGAACTATACTTGTGGTATCCTGTCTTCCTTTTTAGTGCATCTATTTTTTTAAGATTCAAGCATCTGTTTTTGGTACTACTTATGAGGCCTCTTCCCTGCTGCGATAACAATCAAACTGATGAAGGATAGCTACCAGTCCAAGTGGAACAGTGTCATTATTGTTTAAAAAGTACTTTTTAATCACACCAGATTCTACAAAACCTTTAGGCCTTTCAAATGATATACAGGTACCATCCAACTTACGACCGAGCTTGGTTCCGACTAACTAGTCGTAAGTCAAAATGGACTTAAGTCGAACCTTACTACTGAATATCAGCATCACATTATGTAATGATTTTATTTTATTGTTTTATTTTGGTATTTCATTTTTTACTTTACTTTTTATGCTGTTAGTACGTACTGTATTTCATACTGTAAGGTTTAGGAGAAACACTGTTTACAGCACGAACAGTTGTTTATTTCCCAGTTGTTTATGTCGAGCAGGTCATAAGTTGGATGGTAGATGTATTAAGTTCAGTGATGCACATTTTTTTTTTAACACATTGGCTGTCTCCCACCGAGGCAGGGCGACCCAAAAAGAAAGAAAACCCCAAAAAGGAAAAAAACTTTCATCATCATTCAACACTCACCATCACTCATAAATAATCACTGTCTTTGCAGAGGTGCTCAGATACAACAGTTTAGATGTCCCTCCAAAGTGCCAATATCCTAAACCCCTCCTTTAACCCTTTAACTGTCCAAACGTAGATATACGTTTGTACGCATACTGCTCCGAACATTTTATTTTTCATTCCTTCAAATTTAGTGTGATTGGCCTGAGTCGCCTAGACATGAGAGAATGGGTCTGCACCCTCAGTGTGCGCAGTATTAAATAAATCCTGGACCACTTAGTACCTTGTGGTAGTTCAATTGAGCTCCAGCTAGAGCAAATAGTGTGGCAAACACTGGGGATTCACTGATGTCATGTTGCATTAACACTCCCCTTATAAGAGGAAAGTAAAAATAGGTTAGATAAATACATGAGTGGCTGTGGGTGGGTGTGAGTTGGACCTGACTAGCTTGTGCTACTAGGTCTGATGCCATGCTCCTTCCTTCAGAGGATGTGACCTGACTAGGTGGGTCATTGGTCTAAGCCAGGGGGTGACATGGACCTGCCTTGCATGGGCCAGTAGGCCTGCTGCAGTGTTCCTTCTTTTTTATGTTCTTATGTATTCGGCAGGCTGGCTGGCTTTGGCTGTCTATATCTCTGTCTATACCTGTCTATATCTCTGTCTATATCTATCTGTCCTATATCTCTATCTATCTATATACAGTGGACCCTCGGTTAACGAATACCCCGGAAATCGTGCAATTATGTAAGTATAATTTTGTAAGTTCTTGTGGAAGTGTATTTTTGGGGGTCTGAAATAGACTAACCTACGTGAAATTTTTCCTTAAGGAGTAAATTCGTTCGGTAATGGCACTTGAGCAGACTTCAGGAGTGAAGTTTTAGAAACCGGGGTCCACTGTACAGTGGTCCTCGGCTTCGTGCATCTCCAAACTCGAACATTTATGTAAGTGTATTTTGTAAGTGCTGTTGAAGTGTATTTTGGGGTCTGAAAGTAGACTAACCTCGTGACATTATTTCTTAAGAAGTAAATTTGTTCGTAATGGCTTGAGCAGCATTCTGAAGAATTTTAGCAAAACCGAGGGACTACTGTATATCTGTAATATTCTCTCTGTCTCTCTCTCCATGTACACATAAGTACAGTTATTATACATAGTGTAAATTACCTAGATAACCCAAAATTCAGGCAAAGTGCTATACAATGCTTGTAGATATAAGACATAATAAGCATGACTGGCAAGTAAACTTGTCATGTCACTCTGCATCGTGTATAATACCTGTTCGTTTACGAGCCGCACTCTGAGACTGAGACAAGCAGACAGAAAGACACACACAGGCAGACAGAAAGACAGATAGCAGAGCTAGACAGATAGACAGACAGATACAGACAGTGAAAACAAAGTGAGGGTTCCCTGCTCACATTCATCAATGTCATTGGACTGTCAGTGATATCTGACACTTGTCATAACACCATTCTTCAAGGAGTTTCATATTATACTCCAGGCACACATAGGCAGGCAGACAGAAAGACAGATAAGCAGAGCTAGACAGATAGACAGACAGATAGATAGACAGACACATAGATAGACACGACAGATAGACAGATAGACAGATAAACAGACAGACAGACAGACAGATAGACAGACATATAGATAGACAGATGCAGACAGTGAAAACAAAGCGAGGGTTCCCTGCACACATTCATTCATCAATGTCACTGCCTTATCAGTAGTTATCTGACAATTGTCATAACGCCATTCTTCAAGGGGTTTCATATATACTCCAGGATGTCTAAAACATTGCTGGGACCTATAAATACTTTGTATATATTTATAGACAATAGTAAATGACCAAGGCAGGTGAAAATGTTCACCTGTTGGTGTGATTTTGACTATTTGAGTACTATTTCAGTACCTAATATTAGTGTTAGAACAAAGATTGGCTATGAAATCACAAGAACTATTATAAATTGTAATTATCAGAACATAAAAATTATATAAATTAAAATAAAAACTAGAAAAAAGTATATCCGCAATACTTCTGCAAGCGGCAGGACTTTATGTTGCCGTCAGGTGAGCATCCAACACCAACTTGGCGGGCTTATATCTCGGTAAGTACTGGCCCTAAAAAATTTTTTTTAGCCTATCCTGTTTATAAAAATGCGCTCTTCTTTTAAAAAAAAAAAGTTTTTTTTTTTCAAAATATTCGGAGCAGTACGCGAGTGAACGTAGATCTACGTGTGGACAGTTTAACCCTTTCAGGGTCGAGACCTCGATTCTTAACTCTCTTTCAGGGTCGAAACATTTTCGGAAAAAAAATAAATTATTTTTTCTTATGAAATGATAGAGCATCTTTTTCCGATCATAACGCCACCAAAAGTATGAAATTTGGTGAAAAACTAACGGAATTATGCTCTCGCAAAGTTAGCGGTATCGAAGATATTTACGCATTGGCGATTTCGCCCACTTTGAGCCCTATTTTCGGCCAATTCCATAGTCTCAGTCTACGAAAATCATAGCTATTATTGTAGAATTCTATTTGTTCTATCGATTGAGTACAAGAAACCATCAATTTACCGATTTCAATTAACCAATAAAGCGGTCAGAAATTGACAATATTGCCAATTTCACACAAATTTCAAAAGATGCCAATTTCAAAATAGGGTCCAGAATAAACAAGACAGACATTCCTGGCACTAAAATAACATTTTATCTGTTCATTAGGCATGTCTCCCGGCTCCTATTGCATTACTTTTGCTTTCCATTTTGATTTTTATTCTCACAAAAAAATTGAAGATTTTCTGTTATGTATACTACTGCATCATTGTAAAAACGGTATAAATAATATAATCGCACTTGTGGAAGAATATTAGACTACCCAGTTGATGTGTATTGGACGCATGGAGTGATTTGTTTACTCTTGAACATGGGCAAAAATCGAACATTTTAGCTACTTTGCGCTCAGTTTCAAGGTACTTGTCATCATGAAACCAGTCAAAATTATCTCTATTTCTGTAACATATCATCTATTCTATCAAATGAGACTAAGAAAACGAGAATACAAGCATAAATACTATACGAAAATAGACTGTAAAGTCGCTGTTTTAAACCAAAAACACGGTCAGAGTTTTTTTTTCCTCATTATGCACTGTGTGGTGCAGGATTTTTTTTATACTGCGCACACTGACCGCACAGACCTATTCTCTCACATCTAGGCCTACCAGCCTGTTTCTGCTTGATTTGAGGGCGCTAGAATTTAGGCGTACTAGTACGTCAAACGCCCTGGTGCGTAAGCCGTACTAGTACGTCAAAAACCCTGAAAGGGTTAAGGGTTAAAGTGCAGGCATTGCACTTCCCATTTCCAGGACTCAAGTCCGGCTAACCAGTTTCCCTGAATCCCTTCACAAAATATTACCCTGCTTACACTCCAACAGCTCGTCAGGTCCCAAAAACCATTCGCTTCCATTCACTCCTATCTAAAATGCTCACTCACGCTTGCTGGGAGTCCAAACCCCTCGCCCACAAAACCTCCTTTACCCCTTCCCTCCAACCTTTTCGAGGACAACCCCTACCCTGCCTTCCTTTCCCTACATATTTATATACTTTCCAAGTCGTTCTACTACCAAACCACCTCAACAACCCCTCTTCAGCCCTCTAACTAATACTTTTAGTAACTCCACATGTCTCACTGCCAATAACAGTGAGACATGAGCTGGAGCTGGACTGATACAGAACATCTTTCTAAGGGCAACCACCTGACGTCTTATAGTTATCACTATGTGAATATGCAATAACCACCTTTCCCTTGATAAGTTCTGTGAATTCATCTGATATTTGCTATGAATGTGCTAATGGAGAAAACATGTGTGAGGCAACAATGTAAATTGCTTAAACAAAATTGGAGAAAGCATATACGCAAAGTAAAAGAGGAATACAGTGGACCCCCGAGTTTCGTAAAAACTTCTCCTGAAGTCTGCTCAAGTGCCATTACCGAACAATTTACTCCCTTAAGGAAAAATTTCACCATTCTGGAGATGGGAAGTACAGTGCCGGCACTCTGAAGGAGGGTGTTAATGTTGCAGTTTTATAACTGTAGTGTAAAGCACCCTTCTGGCAAGACAGTGATGGAGTGAATGATGATGAAAGTTTTTCTTTTCGGCCACCCTGCCTTGGTGGGAGTCGGCCGATGTGTTAATAAAAAAAAAAAATAGTCTATTTCAGACCCCCAAAAATACACTTCCACAAGAACTTACAAAATTATACTTACATAATTGCACGATTTCCGGGGTATTCGTTAACCGAGGGTCCACTGTAATGGAGGATGCTGACCATGAATGGGGTGGGATGTGCAATATTAAATTCAGTGAAGCAATCTAATGAATGAAGCAAAGGATGTACAAATAAGTAGAGTCCCAAGCGGTTGGTCTGATTTAAATGCTGTCACATGCCACGATTGTGTAAGTTTTCTATGGTTATGAGTTACAAGAAAAGTCAAAGAGTGTGTATTAGAAATACAGTAGCCCTCTGCTTTGCTAACACTCCACTCTCTTGTGTCACTACCACTACTCCCTTCTTATTGTCACTTTTGCACCTACTACTACTAGTTACTAATACTACTACAGTTACTACTACTACTTCTACAATTATACTACTACTTTCTCTCATTCTACTACTCCCAGTCCCACCACCTCTCATATATATATATACTGGCTCATTTCTCTTTGCACCCCTGTATAGCTAGTTAATGGTCCAAGTTGGACCGAAACCTCATCATAAGTTTCATTCTATGTGCTAGTTATTTGTGTATTGACCTCCCTGTTTAATGACTACTCACAGAATATAATTTCAACTTTTCCTTTAACACTCCAGCAGTCTCCTAATGAAACAGACCTAACAAAGAAAACACTTTCAATGGCCCTCATTCAATTAATGTCTTCCCAGAATCTCCTTTACTACCTCCCTCCAACCTTTCCTAGGATGACCCCTATCCCTCCTTTCCTTCACCTCAGATTTATATGCCTCCTACTCATCCTATTTTTATCCATCCCCTCTAAATATCCAAACCACCTCAACAATACCTACTCAGCCCTCTGACTAATACTTTTAGTAATCCTGCACTTACTTTCAATCTTCAAACTACGAATGCTCTGTACATATAATATTTACAGCACACACTGCCCTCAGATACATCTCCACTGTCTCCAGCCACCTCCTCACTGCAACATTTAAACCCATGCTTTGCACCATTAAGAGTGTTGGTACCACTATACTGATACATTTTCCTTTTTGCCTCCACAAATAATGTTCTTTGTCTCCACAGATGCCTTAATGTATCACCCACCTTTTTCCTCCTTGTCAATTCTATGGTTCATCTCATCTTTCATACACCCATCAGCTGACAAGTACCTGAACGCATTCAGTTTCTTCATACTCCCTTCCACTCTGATATCTAATCTTTTATTACATAAATTGTTTGTTACTTGTATCACCTTGCTCTTTCCTATGTTCATTTTTAATTTCCTTCTTTTACATACCCTCTCAAATTCATCTACAAAGCTTTGCAAGTTCTCTTAAGCCTTTCAGGGTCCAAGCCGAAGATCTACACATTGTCCACAGGGTCCAAGAATTTTCAAAACAATTTTTTTTCTTATAAAATGGTAGAGAATCTTTTTCTGAAAGTAATAAACAAAAGTACGAAATTTAGTGGAAAACTGACGAAATTACACTATCGCGAATTTGACTGTGTCAACGAAATTTACGAATCAGTAATTTTGCCCACTTTGACTCCTATTTTAGGCCAATTACATTATTCCAGTTGACCATATTCTTAGCTATTTCGTTAGTGTTACTTATATTTTATCGATTGAGCACAAGAAACTGCCCAATCAACTATTTCAAGTAGCCAATAAAGTGATCAGAAATGGTAATTTTGCCAATTTCACACAAAGTTCAAAATATTCCAATTTCAAAACAGCATCCAGAATAAGCAATGCAGGCATTCCTGGCACTAAAATAACATTTCCTCTGTTTATTAGTTACGTTTCCAGGCTTTACAGATGAATAACATTTTTATTTTTTATTTACATAAAGAATTTTTATTCACACCAAAAAATAGATGAATTACTCTTATGCAATATTGTAATAATTTTATAAACACTATCAGTGCATTTGTAAACATATTAGATCCACCAGTTGACGTGTATTGGTCGCGTGATGTGATTTGTTTATTCTTGAAAATCAGCAAAAATCAAACATTTCTGCTATTTTGAGCTCAATTAGAAGCTATTTTCAGTACTAAAACTAATCAAAATCATCTCTATTTCTGTAATATATCTTCCATTCTATCAAATGAGACCAAGAAACCACGAATACAACCGTAAAAACCACATGAAAATAGTACACCACAAATTTGCTGTTTTAATAAAATAAACAGTCACAATTTTTTTTCTCATTATGCACTGCGTGCTTCAGGATTTACTTAATGTGGTGCACACCTACCACATAGATGCATTCTCTCATATCTAGGCCCAAGTTTACCAATCACAGCTTATCTGAGTGAGCTGAGCTCATGACGTAGATCTACAGTTTGGACCCTGTGCACAATGTGTAGATCTACGGCTTGGACCTTGAAAGGGTTAACTCTCTCCCACATGCACCGTGTCATTGACAAAAAGCAACTGTGACAACTCCCACTTTGTATCAGATTCATTGTATTTTTTTTTTAACCCATCAGTCATTTCCCACCGAGGCAGGGTGACCTAAAAAGAAAGAAAAACCCAAAAAGAAAGAAAAAACTTTCATCATCATTCAACACTTTCACCATCATTCATACATAATCACTGTCTTTGGAGAGGCACTCAGATACGACAGTTTAGATGTCACTCCAAACAGCCAATATCCCAAACCCCTCCTTTAAAGTGCAGGCATTGTACTTCCCACCTCCAGGACTCAAGTCCAGCTAACCGGTTTCCCTGAATCCTTTCACAAAATATTACCCTGCTCCAACTCCAACAGCTCATCAGGTCCCAAAAACCATTTGTCTCCATTCACTATCTAACACACTCATGCACGCTTGCTGGAAGCTCAAGCCCACAAAACCTCCTTTACCCACTCCCTCCAACCTTTCATAGGACTACCCCTAACCGCCTTCCTTCCTCTACAGATTTATACTCTCTCCAAGTCCTTCTAATTTGTTCCATCCTCTCTAAATGACCAAACCACCTCAACAACCCCTCTTCAGCCCTCTGACTAATACAGTGGACCCCTGGTTTTCGTGATTTTTTCGTTCCAGAATGCTGTTCAAGTGCCATTACCAAACAAATTTATTCCCATAAGGAATATTGTAAATTAGACTAGTCCTTTTAGACCCCAAAAATACACTTACATAATTGTTCGAGTTTGGAGCATCACAAACACTGGGGGTCCACTGTACTTTATTTAGATTATAACTCCTTTGGAAATACTGAGTCTAGCCAAATACTAATAATAGTGTTTCAATTTTTTGATAATATACTTGTGAGGGTTGAAAAGAATTTCTATACTAATTCCTTAGAAATGAGGCATAATCTGTACATCCTGTTATTATGTTTCTTGTCAACTGCTCTGAGAAAGCCTTTTGTAAGTCATGGTTTATTTTGCCTTTTTGTCGTTGTTTTATCTTTTGTGAGCAGTGAATATCCTAGTGATGTTCAGCAATTTTGAGAAAGTTTTCTACTCCAGAATTTGCATTCTCATTGATATTCAGCTCCCTTTCTGAACTAGTATGTTTAATGGTGTCAGTGAATTTGTCAACTGAAGCATTATTATACAGAGGTCCCTTGGTTTTCGCCGAAAATTCGTTCCAGAATGCTGCTCAAGTGCCATTACCGAACGAATTTACTTCCTTAAGAAATAATGTCACGTAGTTTAGTCTATTTAAGACCCCCAAAAATACACTTGCAACAGCACTTACGAAAATACACTTACATAAATGTTCGAGTTTGGAGATGCACGAAAACCGAGGGACCACTGTACAGTAGACCCTTATATTACACGGCAGTTACTTTCCTGAAAATGCAGTGTTAGATAAATCCGTGTTATATAAAGTTAAGAACTTATGGGAAAAATAGGGTTACATTCCTGGAAACCCCCAAAAAAGCCAAACAACTTTTTTTTAGACCTCCAGATCTTACAAAAATAAAAGTGAATATGTAACTGTAGTTCATTGTCGTGATGTATTATGTATTACTGGGCTGAGGTGGATGGTTCTTGGTTGTCGGCAGAAGTGGATGGTTAAGGTTCTTTCTGTGGAAGAATTAACTACAGAAGGACATAACATTCCCCAGCCTGCATTTAATGTTGATTGGGGCACTTCATTCCATGCACCTCCAGCTGATGGCATCTGTAATGTTGAATTTATTCCAGAAGCTTGGTACTGCCAAGTTGGAGTCAAGAGTCCATTGATGCAACTAGTTTTTTCATCACTTTTCTTGTGTAGCTACACTTCAATGACTTAATAACTCCACAATCCAGTGGTTGTATTAGAGATGTTGTATTTGGAGGTAAAAATACAACTTTTACATGTGGGGTCACATCCAAATTTTTTCCCCTCCCACAAACCGAACTGTGTTAAGTTAATTTTATGAATTGTATAAAATTATGCCGCAATTTTTCAATAGTGTCATAACCAAAACGCCAAATAAATCTGTGTAATATGAGGGTCTACTGTAATTGAATGGTATTTTTTGTTTTAAGCAGTCTTTTTATGATGTTAGATAAGTAAGGTAGTGGTTTGCTTTCCTGTCTGTGATTATTCATGTACTCTGGGGTGCTGCTATGTTGGTCCAGATATGAAGGACACAAACAGATGTGTCAGTGAATCTAGTGGGTTTAGTTATGGCATGAATACATGCTGTTCAGGAAACTCCACACCAGGGGTTATTAATTTGGCATAGATTTATGTTGAAGTCATTGGCATTATCTAGTGATTTTTATTAAATTTGTTCCTTATTATCATGTTTTTTAGGTTGTTGGTAAAGCTCTGCATGTTTGTGTGTGGTATTCTGTAAATTGCACCAATTGTTATTGGATCAGTATTGTCAGTAGTGTTACTGTGTACTTGTACTTAGATAATCCCAGCCACTTTATAGATAGGCTCCTTGGCTAACTATGACGTCACGAGTCACGCACATGTGTACCGCCTGCCACAGGCCTCCTTCTCAGTTCCCGCTAGGCCTAGACTTCTTCTCAACTCTCATTAATTATACGCCTCCAGACATCCAACGTGTATATTTCTTACTCCATATCTCCTCACGAACCCCCCCACGACAGTATTACTGATTTTGAATTGAGCAAATACATATTTACCATTTTCATCACTGGTATTTATGGTATTACACAATTGAATTCAGTTTCATAGTAACTAGCTGTACCACAACCCTTCTTGTCTGGCCTACAGTTATGAATAGCTGTGTATGTACCCAGTTATGTTGAATACATTAGTAAAATCACCTTTTAGTCAAGTCTCAGTTACTATTAAAAAAAAAAAAAATAAGTTTAGAGACTCAAACAATGCTATTATGTACAGTGGACCCTCGGTTAAGAAAGGTTCCGTTAACGAAAGCTTCGGAAAACGAAAGCTTTTTTCGTAATCGGTTAGCGAAAAGTTCCTCGGTTAGCGAAAGGTATTAGACGTGTCTGCCTGCTCCGTGCAAGCGCAGGACGCCAGTGAAGCGTTGTTTACCATTAAGAGAACATTACCTAGCGCGCTCTTTCAAAGATTCACAATATATTTGGTGTCTTTTTAGGTGGTTTAGTGATTGTCACTGTGAAATAAGTCACCATGGGTCCAAAGAAGCTTCCTAGTGGCACCCCTGTGGTAAAGAGAGTGAGGAACACCATCGAACTGAAGAAGGAAATCATAGAAAAATATGAGAGTGGTGTACATCTGAGTGATCTTGCCAGGATGTACAAGAAAACTCCATCTACTATCGGCACTATCCTGGCAAAGAGAAATGAGATCAAGGAAGCTAATGTTGCAAAAGGGGTTAATTTGTTAACGAAACAAAGATCGAAAACAGTGGATGAGGTTGAGAAGTTGTTGTTGGTGTGGATCCATGAAAACAGAGCGGGTGATAGTATTTCTATGGCGATAATTTGTGAAAAGGCAAGGAAGTTGCACACAGATCTTGTCAAGACAATGCCTGGAACCAGTGGTGAGGAGAGTGATTTTAAAGCCAGCAAAGGTTGGTATGAGAAGTTTAAGAAACGTAGTGGCATACACAATGTTGTGAGGCATAATGAGGCAGCCAGCTCAGACAAACGTGCAGCTGAAAAATTTGTGCAGGAATTCAAGGGGTTCGTAGAGGCTGAACAATTCCTCCCCAACAAGTGTTTAATTGTGATGAAACAGGCCTGTTTTGGAAGAAAATGCCCAACAGGACCTACATTACTCAGGAGGAAAAGGTACAGCAGGACACAAGCCTATGAAAGACAGGCTAACTCTTATGATGTGTGCCAATGCCAGTGGTGATTTTAAAGTGAAGCCTTTACTGGTGCATCACGCAGAAAATCCCAGACCCTTCAGGAAACACAGTGTTGACAAGAATAAATTGTGTGTGCATTGGAAAGCTAACACCAAGGCATGGGTCACTACGGAGATTTTCAAGAAATTGTTGACTGGAGTGTTTGGCCCTAGTGTGAAGAAATACCTCTTGGAAAAGAAATTGCCACTCAAGTGCCTCCTGGTACTGGACAATGCTCCTGCTCATCCTCACAACTTGCAAGAGTTGTTGTCTGACAACTTCAATTTCATCAGAGTGAAGTTCTTGCCTCCTACACCACTCCTCTCATCCAGCCCATGGACCAGCAGGTCATTTCCAACTTCAAGAAACTGTACACCAAAGCACTGTTTCAGAGGTGCTTTAATATGACCAATAACTCTCAATTGACCCTAAGAGAGTTCTGGAAAGAGTTGGTGGAGGAGCACAGGGTAGAGCTAACAACTGAAGAGCTGCAAGAGCTTCATCTGGAACAGCAACAGACCACAGCTGAGGTTATTGCTTCACAGGAGGAGAGAGAGAGATAAGGAGGTGCCTTCTTCAGTGCTTAAGGAGATGTGTACAAAGTGGAATGAGTTGCAGACATTTGTTGAAAGATACCACCCTGAGCAAGCTGAAATGAGCCTTCTGTGCAACCACTTCAGTGACAGAGCCATGTTGTACTTTAGAAAAGTGTTGAAGAGTCGCCAGAAACAGAGGACTGTGGACAGTTACTTTACCAGGCAAGGGTCTAGTGACTCTCAAGCTGGGCCTAGTGGCATTAAAAGACCAAGAAGGGAAGTAACCCCAGAGAGGGACTTGTTACCTGAAGTCCTTTTGGAGGGGGATTTCCCTTCCAACCATTAACAGCCTGCCCCTGTCAGCAACTCTACCTTCCAGATGCCTGCAACTCTTCAATAAAGGTAAGTAAATGTTATTGTTTTTTTTTTTGAGTGATTATTTTTATGTGGAACGAATTAATTGTATTTACATTATTTCTTATGGGAAATAAGGTTTCAGATTACGAAAGATTCAGATTAAGTAATAGCTCCTGGACCGGATTAATTTTGTTAACCGAGGGTCCACTGTACATCTTTTTTAAGTTTTCCCTCCAATATTTTCTATCCTCTCCTATCCTCTTTTGTTCCAAGGTTGTAGTAAATACTTACATAACACTGTATCACATTTAATATTAGTGGACTAAGGGAAAAACTTTTGACTAGTCACCTGTGAATGTCTCCGTGTAGTTCCATCCTCATCATCATCTTCCTCCACGGCTGAATTATTGAGGTTAAGATGCCGAGACAGACAAGATAATAACTTAAGGAGAGAAACCAATTCATTGTGTTGTTCTCGAGACAAACCACTTCCCTGGAAAATAAATTAAACTGCCCTATATGAAAGAAAATGCTTGCTGCATGTAGAACATGTAAACATACATAAAAAATATAAGTTTGATAATGTTAAGCGCGCACAGTAAAAAAAGCAGCAAATAATACTAGGAGAGTATTTGGGTATGTTATCTTTATTCTAATTTTAGTATAAACAGCAGATGAAGACAGATATTGTGCTGTCCGAAAATGTTTGTTTACAGCAAAGACAATAACCACCTGAAACCTTAGCAACAGAAAAAA
>WNWK01009967.1:27500-73147 GCA_009830355.1 Cherax destructor | reverse complement strand
ACAGTTGTGGTATAGTAATGATTGAGGTGTAGTGACAGTTGTGGTATAGTAATGATTGAGTGTAGTGAAGTTGTGGTATAGTAATGATTGAGGTGTAGTGACAGTTGTGGTATAGTAATGATTGAGTGTAGTGACAGTTGTGGTATAGTAATGATTGAGTGTAGTGACAGTTGTGGTATAGTAATGATTGAGTTACGTGACAGTTGTGGTATAGTAATGATTGAGTGTAAGTGACAGTTGTGGTATAGTAATGATTGAGGTGTAGTGACAGTTGTGGTATAGTAATGATTGAGGTGTAGTGACAGTTGTGGTATAGTAATGATTGAGGTGCAGTGACAGTTGTGGTATAGTAATGATTGAGGTGCAGTGACAGTTGTGGTATAGTAATGATTGAGGTGTAGTGACAGTTGTGGTATAGTAATGATTGAGTTGCAGTGACAGTTGTGGTATAGTAATGATTGAGGTGTATAGTGAAGTATGTGGTATAAATGTATAGAGTTGTGATATAATGATTGAGTGTAGTGACAGTTGTGGTATAGTAATGATTGAGGTGTAGTGACAGTTGTGGTATAATATTAGTTAGTGACATTGTGTAGTATAATGATTAAGTGTAGTGACAGTTGTGGTATAGTAATGATTGAGTTACAGTGACAGTTGTGGTATAGTAATGATTGAGGTGTAGTGAGAGTTGTGGTATAGTAATGATTGATGTGTAGTGACAGTTGTGGAATAGTAATGATTGTGGTGCAGTGACAGTTGTGGTATAGTAATGATTGTGGTGCAGTGACAGTTGTGGTATAGTAATGATTGTGGTGCAGTGACAGTTGTGGTATAGTAATGATTGTGGTGCAGTGACAGTTGTGGTATAGTAAAAAGGGAAGACGGCAATTTTGACAAGTGTTTCACTATGCCCTGCGAGGTCTTTGGTCACAAAACAGAAGCCCTTCTGGACACGGGACAGACTATGGTGAGTGTGAACCCTGACTTCGTCAGTCCTGACCAACTTTCTCAGCTACAACCAAAAAAACATACCGTTGAGTTTCATACTTGGACTGGAACATCGTATGAAGAGTTGGTTACCACCACCAGACCTGTTCCAATATTAATGAACAACCGCCGCTGGACAAGTCACTGTACCGACTTTCATAAAGCAATTAATTTCGACGTCAACCTTGGCATTAATTTCCTAAAAGACCAGAACTTTGTTATGTATTTCAAAAAATATTTTGCACGTCCACGTAAGAAACCAAAACGATTGGGAAGACAAAAACAGAAGAATTGAGGAGCGACTATGACAGAAAACTCTACATCATTTTACCAGTGAGTAACGTGGGTTCAAGTGAATCAGTGCAATGACGGACAGACACCGGAAAAGAGCCACCAACGTCTCTGCCTCAAAAAAAAAAAAAAAAAAAGGAACTCTGAGCAGCCACCTCCACGTGGTGAGTTCTGGGTGTTTTGTCTGACTGTCAAAAGATTATGTCAGACAAAATAGCTGAGAGCTGCTGTCAGTAAACAGTTTGTGTTATGGACAGTATATGCTGGACACTCCCAGTTATCACTGACTCTCCTACCAAACCAACTTAATGATGCTTGAAGGTTTAACTCCTTCACATATATAAAATATCAATAGTTGCCATAAATTCTGTTTAAAATTTATCTTTCACTAAAGCTTATCATTTTTATTATTTTCTGTTTATATATTTACTGGAAACTGATATTTGTAGTGGTGATACTTGTAGTGGTGAGACTTGTAGTGGTGAGACTTGTAGTGGTAGTACTGGAAGCACTGATACTTGTAGTGGTGATACTTGTAGTGTTGATACTTGTAGTGGTGGTACTGGTAGCCCTGATACTTTTAGTGATGATGTAGTATCATCATCAGTGGTAATTCTTGTAGCGGTTATACTTGTATTGGTGATACTTGTAGTGTTGATACTGGAAGTATTGATACATGTAGTAGTGATATTTGTAGTGGTGATACTTGAAGGGATGGCACTAAAAGTAATGATACTTTTAGTGGTGATATTTATAAAGGTGATATTTGTAGTGGTGATGCTTTTAGTGTTGACGCTTGTAGTGGTTAATCTTTTACGGGGTATTCTTGTAGATTTGATACTTGTAGTGGTTGTACCTGTAGTGGTTTATAATTGAAGTGGTGATACTTGTAATGGTGATGCTGGAAACACATACTTATAGTGGTGATACATGTAGTGGTGATATTTGAAATGGTGGTACCTGTAGTGGTGATAATTTTGCATTGTGTTACTTGTAGTGGTGGTATTGTAGTACTGATTGTAACTGTAGTGGTCTTACTTATGTAGTGAATATATTTATAGGGGAGGTACTTGTAGTGATGATAACTGTTGTGGTGGTAATGGAAGTACCTATATTTTGAATTAGTTATGCTAGTAGTGGTGGTACTGGAAGTGCTGACTCTTGTAGTGACGATAGTTGTAGTGGTGATACTTGTAGTGTTGATGCCTGAAGTACTGTTATGTGTAGTGGTGAAATTTTTAGTGGTGAAACTTGTAATTGAGATTCATGTAGGGATGGTACTGGAAGTACTGGCACCAGTAGTGCTGATACTTGTAGCTTTGCTACTTGTAGTGGTGGTACTGGAAGCACTTATACTTGTAGTGGTGATACTTGAAATGAGACACTTGTAGCGTTGATGTTTGCAATGGTGATATTTGTCGTAGTGGTTCTTGAGGTGGAGATATGTGTAGCAGTGGTGCTTATAGTGGTGAAACGTTTGCTTGTCATACTTGTAGTGGTGGAACTTGTAGTGGTAACATTTGTACTGCTGATAATTGTAGTATTGGTACTGGATGTGCTAATAGTACTTGTAGTTCTGATAATTATAGTGGTTATACTTGTAGTGGAGATACTTGTGGTACTGGAAGTATTGATACTAACCATACCACGGGTTGGGTTCGAACCCGCGGTATGGTTAGTATTGGTAGTATTGATACTTGTAGTAATGATATTTATAGTGGTGATACTGGAAGTATTAATTCTTGTAGCTGTGATGCTTGTGATTTCGATACTTGTATTGGTGATACTTGTAAATGTGGTATTTGTAGTGGAAGAAGCTGTAGCAGTGATCGTCCTGGAAGTACTAACATGTAGTAGTGATAATTGTAGTGGTGATAATTCTATTGGTGACACTTACATTGGTGGTACTTGTTTTGGTGGAACAGTAGGCAGTGATACTTGTAGTGGTTATTCTAGAAGTGGTAATGCTAGTAGTGGTGGTATTTGTAGGGGTGATATTTGTAGCAGTGGTACTGGTAGTTCCGATACTTGCAGTGGTGGTACCGGAAGTACTGATACTTTTACTGTTGATGTACTTATAGTGGTGATACATGTAACAGTGATACTGAAAAAAACTGAGACTTGTAGTAGTGATACTTGTAATGGTGGTATTGGATGTAATGAGACTTGTAGTGGTGGTACTGGAAGAACTAGGACTTGCCATTGTGATACTTGTATTAGTGGTACTGGAAATACTTATCACTTGTAGTGGTGATGCTTGTAATGGTATTGGATGTACTGAGACTTGTAGTGGTGGTACTGGAAGTACTGATAATAACTGTATTGATACTTATAGTGATGCTTGAAGTGGTTATACTTATACTGGAGATACTTGTAGAGATGATACTAGTAGCAGTGATACTGGAAGTGCTGATATTTGCAGTGATGATACGTATAGTGGTGGTATTGGAAGTACTGATTCTTGTAGTGCAAATACTTGAAGTGGTGACACTTGTAGTTGTGGTGTTTGTAGTGATAGTACTGGAAGAACTGACACTTTTTGAAGTAGAGATAATTGTAGAGGTGTTACTTGAAGTAATGATACTTACATTGGTGATACTTGTATGTGGGTAAAAGGTTAATTCAAGATTGTACTTGTAAAAATTCATCCACATAAGTTCTCACAAAAGCCGTTGATCCTTTGGATATGATCAGTAAAATCAAGTAATTTAAATATGTAAATACGACTTGAATAGAAAGAAGTGATTTGTTTGTGTTCACAATAAATTTAATATTAATGTGTATTGTGTAACTGATATTATAATTGTGTAATTGCTAAGCCCATATTCAATTTGCTAAGCCCATTAATGTTCTAAAATAATTAATTTGCTAAGTCAGAAAATTGCCTAGGATAGATTCAAGGTATATTGTAATAATTACTTTTATAAAGTGTGTCACTGCATAATTTGTGTGTTTAAGGTCGAATCTATATATTTACCATGGAGGACTGTAACCAAATAAATGTAATTAGTAAATCCATGAATATTAAAGCAATAAAAGTGCTTGGAACTAATGTCTGACGAAACTGTGAACATTGTTAATTTATAATTGTATTTAGACTCACTAGAATGTAGATATGAATCATATAAATTATTGCATAAAGAACATAAAGATTTGCTGGAGAATTGTGCAGATGAACATGAAATGGAATTATTTATCAACCAATAATATGGATCAAGAATTGAAAATATTGTTTTCTAAAGCAGACCTTAAATAAATTAGAGTGTGTAAATAATGCAGTAACGTAAACACGTCTCTCCCAAACTCTCAGAATTATGTCTGCCTACATTTAATCCAGGAGACAGCTGGGAACAATTGTGGTCTATATTCAAGGTTTCCCAAATGTTGACAATAGTTACACAGAAGCAGTGGATCTGTTGGAGGTCACCTATGGTAATTTACAGCAGAGTAGGATGAACCTAGTAACTATTGTGATTAATTTAAAAACTTCAGAACACAATTACAAAAAAATACAGGAATTTAGAGTCAAATTCGAAAGCACTTTTAAAACCTTAATTAAGTAATAGATATTATCTGAATGGATCAGATTGGATATTGAGTGCTATTGTGTAAAATAAATTGATTACTACTGTAGAGTGGTTATCTAATATGTACCATAAGGGATACTTCTCATTGGAGGAGATAAAAGTAGGTATCCAAGAATTAATTCTCCAATTGCAAGCTATTCAACCAAATAATTATAATGAGGTAACAAATAATGACTCTGATGTATCTGTTAATTTCTACAAAGGGAAGAAATACACTAATAATTATAATAATTCATCCCATAATAAAAATAATATTGGAACATTTCAAGTGGTAGGAACTAGGAATAAAGGTTCAAAACAGGAAATTAAGAGAAATAAGGACTAAAATAAGGGTAACCCTCGTAATAATGGGCAAATTAAGAAAAAAACAAAAAAGGGATTGTACTCATTCCTCAAGAAATTGCAATACATACGATTCCAGTAATGTTAGGGAGGATAAACTGGAAGAACTTAACAGGTGTATCAGGTGTTTGGGCAATCATAATGTAAAGGATTCCTATGCTAAATTAAATAATTGTTACCGGTATCAGAAGGGAAGACACCATATTCTAATGTGCAAGAGTGTGTATAATGATGATAACACTGGCACAGCTGCTAATAATGCAAAAATAGCAAGGAATGTGAATGATCATAGAGTTGCTGAAGTAGCCTATGTATATATATATATATATATATATATATATATATATATATATATATATATATATATATATATATATATATATATATATATATATGCAAGACAACACTATGAAAATAGAAGAATTCCAGGCTTGTGACAACTCACATTATCAAGGAATGTGAGTTGTCACGAAAGCGCTGGAATTCTTCTATTTTTCATAGTGGTTGTCTTGCATATATTGATATCACCTGTTTACTGTGATCTTTTTGCATATCTATATATGTGAATATTCAGGATAAAAGGTGTAAATAAAAAATGTAAGTGCTTTGCTAGATCAGGGATCTCAGCACGCATATATAAAACATAGCTGCTTTAAAGGCATGAGAGTGCAAAATGGGAAACCTAAAAATCTGAAATTGTCTGGATTTTTATCGGACAAAAAGTCTCATTTATACAGCCCAGTGTTTATTAATGTTGGCCTGAGTGGTGAGAGTAACTGTATCAATTGAGCTTAGTGAAGCTACTAGACGGCTTTCACAAAATGGTGTAAAATTAGCACCCTCCTCTGTAGGTACTGATTCAGTAGGGCCAATAAATATTTTAATTTGGAGTGATTATTATGACTCATATGTGAAGGGTATGCTGTAAAAATGTGGCGTCCCTCTCCTAAAAACAACGGGAGCCTATATTGTGTATGGTTGGATTCCGTGCTGTAATAATGTGTAGGGATGGATTCCGTGCTCTAATAATGTGTATGGTTGGATTCCGTGCTCTAATAATGTGTATGGTTGGATTCCGTGCTCTAATATTGTGTATGGTTGGATTCCGTGCTCTAATATTGTGAATGGTTGGATTCCGTGCTCTAATAATGTGTATGGTTGGATTCCGTGCTCTAATATTGTGTATGGTTGGATTCCGTGCTCTAATAATGTGTATGGTTGGATTCCGTGCTGTAATATTGTGTATGGTTGGATTCCGTGCTTTAATAATGAATGACTAGAGGAGTCAGTAAATGTGGTCACTGTGTCTTACTAATGAAACAGCGTCCCACTCTAAATATTCCTTAGTATTATTATTATTATTATAATCAAATAGAAGCGCTATATATTCCTTAGTAAAGATCAATGTTGAACTAGTACATAAATTATGGGAGCTGGTAAGCATCAGAATTAATATGAATGAAGTCCAAATGATTCTTTTACCCAGGAACAATACCTGGACAAATTATAAAATGGCTTTTGGCCAATTAAAGGCACAGCTCCACGAGTTAAGTAAGACACCAGCGTTATTAACCGCATATCATGAAATAATTAATAAACAACTACAAAATAAGTCAATAGAAGAGGTACCTCCTCATTAGGCTAAAATTTATGGTCATTATTTACTGCACCACGGAGTTAAAAAGGACTCTAAAACTACTACCAAAAGAATAGTTTTCAATTGTAGTGGTAAAGGTAGTAGGGATGAACCAAGCCTCCTGAATGACTGTTTAGTGACAACTCCAGCATTGACGGATCTGTTCACTTACATGTTTCACTTACATGCTTCACTTACATGCTTCACTTACATGCTTCACTTACTTGATTCAGTGTAAACACTTGGTCTTCACATCCCCTACCCATTCTAAAGCCTCCCTAATTCTTTAATTAATAACCTTACCATACACTTTACCTGGTATACTCAGAGGGCTTATTGACCTGTAACTTTTACAATCTCTTTTGTCCCCCTCCTCTTTATATAAAAGAGATATGCAATCTCTCTGCCAGTCCCTAGGTACCTTCCCCTCTTTCATACATTTACTGAACAAGAGTAACAACCACTCTAAAACTACATCCCCACTTGCCTTTAACTTTTCTGTCATGATTCCATCAATTCCAGTTGCTACACCCTCTTTCATTCTACCCAGTGCCTCATGCACCTACCCCACACTTACATTCTGCTCATCATCACTCCTAAATGATGTTATAAATCTCTGGCCAATGCATGAAATCACTGGTTCCCTCTCTTGATCAACATCAATATTCCCGCCATCTTCCCAATACCCCCAACTCCCCATCTAGTAACTCCTCTACTTTTAACTGTCAAATCCTTTTTTTTCCCTAAGCTTTCTCAGCTTATCTTCAAAACTTGCTCTTATTTTCAGCAAAATCTGTTGAGAGCACCTCACCCACTCTAACATTTGCTCTGCTCTTACACTCCCTCCTCTCTTCACCACTCTTTTCTGTCCATGTATTCCACCCTTCTCATATCACTTATTCTTTGTAAAAACCTCCTATAAGCGAACTTTTTCTTCATTATCACACCTTTTACCTCATCATTCCACCAAACACTCCTCTTTCTTCCCTCACCCACCCATTTATATACACAAACGTCTGCCCCCACGTTGTAACACTGCATTTTTAAAACTATCCCATCCCTCTTCAACCTCACCACCTATACTCTCACGAGACCACCTTTCTCCCAATAGTTGCTTATATACTGTATATATATATATATATATATATATATATATATATATATATATATATATATATATATATGACACTGCCTCCAGCCTGGAGACTGGAGGCAGTGGAGATGTCATGTCTGAGGGCAATGTGTGTTGTGAATATAATGCAGAGAATCCATAGTTTGGAAATTG
The DNA here is from genome assembly GCA_009830355.1 of Cherax destructor. NCBI lineage: Eukaryota > Metazoa > Arthropoda > Malacostraca > Decapoda > Parastacidae > Cherax > Cherax destructor. The sequence goes on along the minus strand of WNWK01009967.1, from coordinate 65,019 downwards.
GGAGGAGGTGTGGGATTACCAGAACTATTATCCATAGGGCTGAGGAGGGGTTGTAGAGGTGGTTCTGACATATAGAGAGGATGGAATAAAATAGAATGACTTCGAGAGTGTATAAATCTGTAGTGGAGGGAAGGCGGGGTAGGGATCGGCCTAAGAAAGGATGGAGGGTGCGGGTAAAGGAGGTTTTGTGTGCGAGGGGCTTGGACTTCCAGCAAGGATGAGTGAGCATTTTTTATAGGAGACAAATGGTTTTTAGGACTTGACGTACTGTTGGAGTGTGAGCAAGGTACCATTTATGAAGGGATTCAGGAAAACCGAAAGGCCGGACTTGAGTCCTGGAGATGGGAAGTACAGTGTCTGCACTGCACTGGAGGGGTGTTAATGTTGCAGTTTTGTAACTGTAGTGTAAGTGCGTCTCTGGCAAGACAATAATGGGGTGAATGATGATTTTTTTCTTTTTTGGGCCACCCTGCCTTGGTGGGAGACGGCCGATGTTTTTTTTTATTATTATATATATATAAATATATATATATATATATATATATATATAATATATATTATATAATCGTTAATGGTTAGATCTAGTGTAACGTATTTAAATATGTTCATGTCAAAGATTCTCAGTCTTGGGTAACACACAGTCACTTCTTAAAATGCCAGTGTCAATAGGTTTCAGAGTTACACCACTGACTACAACATGATACTCAGTACTTTTCTAGATCTCCAATATAAGACTAATTTCTTTCATGTCAATGCAGCGAATGAGTCATGCAAAACAATTCTTGACAATACCCAGCATGAACGAAACTCAGGAGAGATTTCAGCATCTTAAAACCTCAAAGAACACAGTTGGTCTGGTGGCAGTGCGAAGCAGCATCCATTAAGATAGTTAAGATGATGTAACAGCGACTGAAAAACTTGACAAGTTGGATTTTGATCAATGTTTTGAGGACACTGTAGCCAGCATTGCTAACAACGGCACGTCACAAACGTCTGCTTCGAGATCCTTTTCCTGATAACGAAATGCAGCATTCTAAAATAAACTCTCGGTGGTATTCGTATTACCACAAACATTAAAAAAAAAACAGAAATATAAAAAAATATTGCAATGGCATTATAGTATATAGTAGAAAATTCATTAGAGTGCTGGAGAGAATATATGACAGTTCTTTTCACTTCCTCAGCAGAGAGTGAACAATTGTTCACTTCTCAACAGAGAATGAACAATTGTTCACTTTCTCAACAGAGAGTGAACAATTGTTCACTTCCTCAGCAGAGAGTGAACAATTGTTCACTTCCTCAGCAGAGAGTGAACAATTGTTCACTTCCTCAGCAGAGAGTGAACAATTGTTCACTTCCTCAGCAGAGAGTGAACAATTGTTCACTTCCTCAACAGAGAATGAACAATTGTTCACTTTCTCAACAGAGAGTGAACAATTGTTCACTTCCTCAACAGAGTGAACAATTGTTCACTTCCTCAGCAGAGAGTGAACAATTGTTCACTTCCTCAGCAGAGAGTGAACAATTGTTCACTTCCTCAGCAGAGAGTGAACAATTGTTCACTTCCTCAGCAGAGAGTGAACAATTGTTCACTTCCTCAGCAGAGAGTGAATAATTGTTCACTTCCTCAGCAGAGAGTGAACAATTGTTCACTTCCTCAACAGAGAATGAACAATTGTTCACTTTCTCAAGAGAGAGTGAACAATTGTTCACTTCCTCAACAGAGTGAACAATTGTTCACTTCCTCAGCAGAGAGTGAACAATTGTTCACTTCCTCAGCAGAGAGTGAACAATTGTTCACTTCCTCAACAGAGAATGAACAATTGTTCACTTTCTCAACAGAGAGTGAACAATTGTTCACTTCCTCAGCAGAGAGTGAACAATTGTTCACTTCCTCAGCAGAGAGTGAACAATTGTTCACTTCCTCAGCAGAGAGTGAACAATTGTTCACTTCCTCAGCAGAGAGTGAACAATTGTTCACTTCCTCAACAGAGAATGAACAATTGTTCACTTTCTCAACAGAGAGTGAACAATTGTTCACTTCCTCAACAGAGTGAACAATTGTTCACTTCCTCAGCAGAGAGTGAACAATTGTTCACTTCCTCAGCAGAGAGTGAACAATTGTTCACTTCCTCAGCAGAGAGTGAACAATTGTTCACTTCCTCAGCAGAGAGTGAACAATTGTTCACTTCCTCAGCAGAGAGTGAACAATTGTTCACTTCCTCAGCAGAGAGTGAACAATTGTTCACTTCCTCAACAGAGAATGAACAATTGTTCACTTTCTCAACAGAGAGTGAACAATTGTTCACTTCCTCAACAGAGTGAACAATTGTTCACTTCCTCAGCAGAGAGTGAACAATTGTTCACTTCCTCAGCAGAGAGTGAACAATTGTTCACTTCCTCAGCAGAGAGTGAACAATTGTTCACTTCCTCAGCAGAGAGTGAACAATTGTTCACTTCCTCAGCAGAGAGTGAACAATTGTTCACTTCCTCAGCAGAGAGTGAACAATTGTTCACTTCCTCAGCAGAGAGTGAATAATTGTTCACTTCCTCAGCAGAGAGTGAACAATTGTTCACTTCCCTCAACAGAGAATGAACAATTGTTCACTTTCTCAGAGAGAGTGAACAATTGTTCACTTCTCAACAGAGTGAACAATTGTTCACTTCCTCAGCAGAGAGTGAACAATTGTTCACTTCCTCAGCAGAGAGTGAACAATTGTTCACTTCCTCAGCAGAGAGTGAACAATTGTTCACTTCCTCAGCAGAGAGTGAACAATTGTTCCCTTCCTCAACAGAGAATGAACAATTGTTCACTTTCTCAACAGAGAGTGAACAATTGTTCACTTCCTCAACAGAGTGAACAATTGTTCACTTCCTCAGCAGAGAGTGAACAATTGTTCAGCACTGCGGAGAACATCTGATCTCCTCATCGCAACAGATTACCTTATGAAAATGGTTAGATGTTAATGTTTCTCAAAGTCACTTCGAGAATTTTTACTAATAGCTTTTAGTGTAATATATATAGTGGTACCTCGAGTTACGATATTTTTCGTTCGATAATGCTGTTCAAGTGCCATTACCAAACGAATTTATCCCCATAAGGAATAATGTAAAATAGACTAGTCCTTTTACACCCCCAAAATATACTTACAAAAGCATTTAAAAAATAAACTTACATAAAAGGGCGATTTTGGGGACCATATATATATATATATATATATATATATATATATATATATATATATATATATATATATATATATATATATATATATATATATATATATATATATTGTTTATTATTAATTTCATGTATTAAAATAATGCATGTTTTTCTATTTTTTCAGTTTTTTCTTTAACGTTTAAATAACTTTATACTGTATAATGGAAATGAGTCAGTTAAATAAAGTTTAATAATGGAGAGAGGTTGCCTGGGTCTGAACTACAAGTTTTATATATATTTTTTTTATTTCTAGTTATTTCCATAAAGTGTTGCATAATTTAGTTTCATGTTTAATATAACTGGAAATTATTCAAATTTTTATTTTCGTGATTGTTTTCTGATTACGTTTTCATCCGATTACTAAATATGGAGATGGATTCAAAAATTTGATGTTAATTTTTTTTCAATTTGTGAGTCTCACCCGGAAGTGGGGGGGGGGAGGTGTCTGTAATTAGTAATATTGGCACCTCAGAAAAAAATAAGTTATTTACTATTTAACTTTCCCGGGCTATTTAATACTTAGCAAGCAAATAGCATTCCCTCATATATTGAATATAGTTATAATATTAAAGAAATAAAACATAGGACACGTATCGGTCGAAAATTGAGTATTGGTATCTGTGTCAGCAAACGTTTTGGTATCTTCCCATTTCTATTAGACAGTGGCCACTTTATTAGGTACACCTGCTCGTTAATGCAAATATCTAATCATCAAAAGCATGCAGACATGGTCAAGAGGTTCAGTGGTTAAGATCGAACATCAGAAAGGGGAAGTAATGTGATGTGAGTTTAACCACGGAATGATCGTTACTTTGAGTGTCTCAGAAACTGCTGAAATCCTGGGATTTTCAAGTATAACAGTGTCTAGTGTTTACAGAGAATTATTTGAAAAAAACAATCCAATGAGCTACAGTTCAGTGGGCGAAATCGCCTTCGTAATGAGAGAGTTCAGAGGAGAATAACCAGAATGATGAAGCTGAAAAGGGGATAGTAACTCAAATAACCAAAGGTTACAACAGTGGTATGCAAAAGAGCATCTCCGAATACACAAAGCGTCGAACCCTGAAGTGGAAAGGCCCACAGCTCATCACACTGAGTTTCCACTCATGTCAGTTACGAAGAGGAAACTAATGCTACAGATAGCAGAGACTCACCAAAACAGGACAGTTGAAGATTGGAAACGCGTAGCCTGTTATTAGGAATTGCGATTTCTGCTGGAAAGTGCAGATGGCAGGGTCAGAATTTGATGTAAACCATTGGGATGAGGTGTAATGACAAATTAACATCATGAATGTGCAGCTGACAAATCTGAAGCAACCTCATGATGTTATGTCAACATGGGAAAGGATCTCTAAGGAATGTTTCCAGCACCTTGTTGAATACACGCCATGAAGAATTCAGACTGTTTCGGGGGGAAAGAGTGGAGGCTATACCCAGTACTAGTTGTCAAGAGTTGCTAAATGATCAATTAGCAAGAACTCATTCAAAATTATGTCCTTTCTAAAATTTTCTCTTATACGTTTAAAGATATATTTTTGTAAACTTATCTAAATATATTTTAGATAAGTTTACAATAATTTAATAACTAATAATAAACAAACACAATGAATTATATTTTTTACGTTAGATTCAGAATGATTTTTTGCGAAATTATTGCATACACAAATTTTTGCTTGCCCTATTCGGCATGAAGTGCATTGCTATTTAAGCCATATATATATATATATATATATATATATATATATATATATATATATATATATAATATATATATATATATATATATATATATATATATATATATATATATATATATATATATATATATATATATATATTTATATTTATATTTATATATTTATATATATATATATTTATATATTTATATATATATATATATATATTTATTTATATATATATTTATATTTATATATATATATATATATATATATATATATATATATATATATATATATATATATATATATGGAAGAATATTTAGATTTCTTTCTGAGCCATTGAATATTCCACTTCCTACCACCCATCTTTTTTTTTTTTACAAACTTTATTTCAAGACAAAATACAATGGGGAGTAAACAACATAGATAACAACTCAGAGCTACATGTCAAATACTGTCCAACTCCCCGGCAGTGGGCCGGCAATCTGCAGGTATTTCCCTCTGATCGAAACTGAGTCTATATATATATATATATATGTAAAATCACAGTAAACAGGTGATACAAATATACAACACTAGAAAAAAGAATTCAGGCTGTGACTACTCACATATAGTTCCTTGATAATGTGAGTAGTCACGAAAGCTTGAATTCTCATTTCATAGTGTTGTCTTGCATACTGATATCACCTGTTTACTATGATCTTTATATATATATATATATATATATATATATATATATATATATATATATATATATATATATATATATATATATATATATATATATATATATATATATATATAGATTGTCTGTTTTCAAAACCCATCCTAAAGAATGTAATAAGGTTCATTCTCTCGTAAATATCAACAGTAATTTTATAGTCCATTCGACCAGCTTGTAACATGCAATGTTATACTTTAACGGTGAGCCATCACGCCAGTCGCTGATCTTCAGGAATTAGTTGTGTCCGCAGTTATGTGCTCATTTGTAATCAGGAAGGAAATTGGGTTATTCACTGACATAATATTAATATTGTTGTTATTTTTGTTAATATTCTTATGTACCTTGAAGAAAGTAATCCCCGAGGGTCCATACAGCACCTAGTAATGGGAGGAAAGTAGGTCTGGGTCTAGAAAAATGAGGACATTTCCAATTTCAGTGGACCCTCGAGTTTCGGTCAAAATTCATTCCAGAAGGCTGCTCAAGTGCCATTTCCGAACGAATTTACTCCCTTAAGGAATAATGTCAAGTAGGTTAGTCCATTTCACACCCCCAAAAATACACTTACAAAAGCACTTACAATATTATACTTACATAATTGCACGATTTCCGAGGTGACCGAAACTCGGGGGTCTATTGTACATGTATCAACAGCACTTCCCTAGCATCAAGACACCCCATTTGAAGGGCAAACAATTGTCATCCCAACACTGGGAACACAATAAAAATTATATATAAAAGAAAGATTTAAACAATTTCCGGTCCCTTTTGTTGACAACACGATTTGTTGTCAACAAAAAATGAACGGAACTAAAGAACGAACAAAATTTCATTTTGGTATGAATGTTTTACCGCATCTAATTCATCCAGAGCAAGAAGTGCTGAAGGCTCGATCCTCCGTTAACTAATCGCGATACAGAAATTCTACTCTCACTGTTAATGAGAACAAGAGAGCAGTAGTTCAATATGAAGATGATCAGCAACTGGAATACCCAGAAGCAGCAGATAGTAGAAGCAGATTTATATCCAGAGGCAGTAGGTAGAAGAAGATTTATACCCTGAAGCAGCAGGTAGTAGCAGCAGAGTTATACCCCGAAGCAGCAGGTAGTAGCATCAGATTTATACCCCGAAGCAGCAGGTAGTAGCATCAGAGTTATACCCCGAAGCAGCAGGTAGTAGCAGCAGATTTATACCCCGAAGCAGCAGGTAGTAGCAGCAGAGTTATACCCCGAAGCAGCAGGTAGTAGCAGCAGATTTATACCCCGAAGCAGCAGGTAGTAGCAGCAGATTTATACCCCGAAGCAGCAGGTAGTAGCAGCAGAGTTATACCCCGAAGCAGCAGATAGTAGCAGCAGATTTATACCCCGAAGCAGCAGGTAGTAGCAGCAGAGTTATACCCCGAAGCAGCAGATAGTAGCAGCAGAGTTATACCCCGAAGCAGCAGGTAGTAGCAGCAGATTTATACCCCGAAGCAGCAGGTAGTAGCAGCAGATTTATACCCCGAAGCAGCAGGTAGTAGCAGCAGATTTATACACCGAAGCAGCAGGTAGTAGCAGCAGATTTATACCTCGAAGCAGCAGGTAGTAGCAGCAGATTTATACCCCGAAGCAGCAGGTAGTAGCAGCAGATTTATACCCCGAAGCAGCAGGTAGTAGCAGCAGATTTATACACCGAAGCAGCAGGTAGTAGCAGCAGATTTATACACCGAAGCAGCAGGTAGTAGCAGCAGATTTATACCCCGAAGCAGCAGGTAGTAGCAGCAGATTTCATGCAAAAAAAATTGCATTAGACATTCCATTAAGGATTCATAATCGCAATCTTATGTTGGTTAAGCAACTGCTCAGCATGACTTACGTCGCCTAATTAGCAACGCTCACTTGAGACGTCAACTCCAGCTGCTTCACCTCACTGCTCAGGTATATTAGGTCTGGCAGTGTGCCTATGGTGTTGTTTTAAGAGACCGACCACGTCCTACGAAGGCCAAGGGACTGATGGCGTCAGAACCATTGCTTCTTTTGTCTAGAAAGTTATATTGGGGTGTTTTCGACTGAGGAAGTTTGTTGTGCCAACGAAGAGTTTCAAGAAAAAAGATTCCAAAGTGTTGCACATGTGTCGTATTCAGTTTGGCTGTCTTGTTTACCATTATAATTTGATACTAATGTACGTGTGTGTGTGTGTGTGTGCGTGTTTGTGTGCGTGTGCGTGTGTGTGTGTGTGTGTACTCACCTATTTGTGGCTGCAGGGGATCGAGTCTCAGCTCGTAGCACCGCCTCTTCGTTGGTCGCTAATAAGACCACTCTCTCCCTACACTAAGAACCTTATCGTACCTCTTCTTAAACCTATGAATGGATCCTGCGTCTTCTACTTCGCTTTCCAGATTGTTTGATTTCCTGGCAACTCTATGACTCAATAAATAGTTTCTAACATCACTCTCATTAGTCTGGGTTTTCGACTTCCAGCTGTTCCCTTGTTGCTGTGTCACATCTGTAAAACATTCTGTACGTATCCATCTTGATATGATAGACATATATGTCTATCATATCCCCCTAACCCTCCTGTCCTCCAGTGTCGTCAGATTAAGTTCCTTAACCTCTTTTCGTAGGACATACCCCTTAGCTCCGAGACTAGTCTTATTGCAAACCCTTACATTTTCTCTAATTTCTTGACGTGCTTGACCATGTGTGAGTTCTGTACTGGTGCTGCATACTCTAATATGGGCCTGACGTACACGGTGTACAGTGTCTTAAATTACTCCTTTCTTAAATGTCGAAACGATATTCTTAGGTGTGCGCCTCAGGGATGTGCTCGGTGTGATAATCACCCCAAGAACCTTTTCCTTGAGTAAGGTTTGCAGTCTTTGACCCCCCGAGCATGTACTCCGTCAGTGGTTTTATCTGTCTTTCCCCAAGCTTCATAACTTTGCACTTGGTTAGGTTAAACTCCATTAGCCATTTGTCGGACCAGGATTGTAGCTTGTCCAGATCAGTTTTTATTCAATCCTGATCCTCGTTCGCTTGTATCAATAGTTTCACGTCGTCTGCGAACAGGGGCATCTCTAGCACTCTCTGTGTCATATATATATATATACATATATGTATATATATATATATATATATATATATATATATATATATATATTATATTTATATGTTGTGTGTGTGTGTGTGTGTGTGTGTGTGTGTGTGTGTGTGTGTGTGTCCGTGTTCGTGTTCGTGTCCGTCCGTGGGTGCGTGCTAGCGATTGTGTTAGGTTACTGTAATAGCTTTATTATGCACCCCATTCTCATCCTGTGGGGGCAGTCAAAATATTACAGAGGCACATAATGGGTCCATTAACTGGGCACCAAAGTTTTGATAGCTAAGCAAGTTACAGTAGTAATGAACAGTTTGAATGTTAATGTCTGGTTACAGTCGTACTAAGCTATTTATAAGACATACATTCATTCACAAAAAAATATTACAGTTGCTTTACTCGGTTAACAACACACTCATCTCACATACAGAGTGTCCGTGGTCGATCCCCGCCATGGGTGGAAACGTTGGGCATGTTTCCTTGCTCCTGCTGCCCTATTCACCTAGCAGTAAGAAGGTACCTGGTGTGGGTGGCATCCTGGGGGTGGTAGTGTACCTAAGAGCTGTAGGATAACAACTCTTAGATTGTAAAATTGTGTAAACAAATGGGGTTTTGAATTATTTGCAATATGCTGAGTCAGGGTATTTTTACAAAATGGTTGGTGATTTACCAATATGGATAAAATACTTTGACATTTCTTAAGCATTTGTGAGTGAGTTGTCTCTGAATTCATCAACATTATTCCATTCCAGCCCGTACGGAAATTGCGCAGGGAAAGTTGACATTAAGTTAAGTCAACATCATCTGGTGTTGCAACCTCCCTGAGGTACTTGTATCCAGCCAGAGCCTGGCAGTAATGACATTCAGATGTCTGCTGATTTTGTTGGATGCTCAATGGATATGTATCTCCTGCATGATGGAATGATACATTGTAAGGACTGACTAGTGTCAATCTCCCTCAGTCTCGAATTAATGAAGCTCAAGAACTTCCTCTCGTATTATTTTCAAACTACTAGTTAAGAGCTCAAGGATGTAATCTATTCCTTCCTTGAAGGAATATGCCTTTGCCAATTCATCAGGTCTATCGTACATGTGAAGACCAATGTGATTTGGAATCCACATGTGTCTGATGTCTGGTGCCTAACACAAGCATGACACGACTGATACGCATGGAGTTAAGAGCGTTTACAGATGATACTGGAAGAGAATCAATTACAATTAACGTGTCATCCTTAGATATATGGAGCACTTAGCAAGGAGTATAGCAAATAGTTTAGTTTGATAGGTAGAAACGCACTTGTTGATGCATGCTTCAATTTCTACATGAGGGCCATCACTTTGCATAACAATAGCGGTACTATCAGCTGCACCAGTGGATTGGTGCCCAGAACCATCAACAAACATAATTTGTGAAAGAGAATGATGGGTAAATAAGAACATAAGAAAAAAGGAACACTGCAGCAGGCCTACTGACCCATGCGAGGCAGATCCATCACTCCCCGGCTTAGACCCGACCACCTGGATTTAACCCTCTCTAGGTAAACTCCAGGTAGTCAGGTCACTTCCACTTAAGGAATTAGTACGGCATCTGACCTAGTAGCACAAGCTAGTCAGGTCCAACTCACACCCACCCACACCCAATCATGTATTTATCTAACCTATTTTTAAAACTACACAACGTCTTAGCATCTATGACGGTACTCGGGAGTTTGTTCCACTCATCCACAACTCTATTACCAAACCAGTACTTTCCTATATCCTTCCTGAATCTGAACTTTTCCAGCTTGAAACCATTGCTGCGAGTCCTGTCTTGGCTGGATATTTTCAGCACGCTATTTACATCCCCTTTATTTATTCCTGTTTTCCATTTATACTAAATCATCAGTACAACTTAAGGCATAGTGCTTCTCTGCAAGACTAAACTTTGGTTGTGAATTAAGATGGTTTTTATGAAGAAAATGAGGGATAAAAGTTTTGAGTGAGGTTATTTCCCATGGTGTTGGAAAGTGTCGCAGTTATTTAAATTGACGTAAATGATGTGTGTGTGCTGGGTTCGAGACTAAGCTCCTGGCCCTGCCTCGTAGACAATTTTGAACGGCATAACTGACCATTGGCCTTTTGGGACTAATCCTATCCACTCATGAAACTATACATTGAGTTCGCCCAGACCACTGCCTCATTCAATTCATTCCACTGTTTAACCGCTAAATAAAACCGTATTTACTCACCTATTTGTGGTTGCAGGGGTCGAGTATGTGTGTGTGTGTGTGTGTGTGTGTGTGTGTGTACTCACCTAATTGTACTCACCTAATTGTGGTTGCAGGGGTCGAGACTCAGCTCCTGGCCCCGCCTCTTCGCTGTCTGCTACTGGGTCTCTGCTCTCCCTGCTCCATGAGCTTTATCATACCTTGTCTTAAAACTATGTATGGTTCCTGCCTCCACTATATCTTTCTCTAGTCCATTCCACTTCCTGACTACTCTGAAGTACTTATCTATTTGTACTTTACGTCGTTGCAGAGGTCGAGTCTCAGCTCTTGAACCCACCTCTCAACTTGCTGCTTGCTAAATTCATTGCCCCTTATCCTCGTCTGCCCTGTCATACCTGCTTTTAAAACTGTGTATAGAGCCTTCATCCACAACATCTTCGTGAAGGGCTTTCCAGTTCCTCACCTCCCTGAGGCTGAAGTACTTCCTGACACCTATGACTCATATATGTCTCTGGCAGCTAACTATGCCCCTGTGTATCTGTTTCTCACCTCACAATCCGTCTATAACCTGTCTACTTTATTATTTTCCCTAATTTTTTTTTTATGTTTTTATCATGTCTCCCCTTCTTCGTCTTTCCTCTATTGTCATCAAGTTCAGTTCCTTTTGCCTTTCCTCACACTCCTTAACTCGAGTTAATTTCGTTGCATTTCAATGCAATTTCTCCAATTCTTAACATGCTTTTCAGGTGAGGGATCCATACTGGTGCTGCGAATGACTTTTTGTTGACATTCCTGAAGGCTACTCATAGATTTGATAGACGACCCTTGGACACAGAGGTTGCTCGGCTTATGTGTGCCTTCTGCGATATGCTTGGCACTATGCTCACCCCTAGGTGTTTGTCTCTGAGGTCTGCACTGGTTTTTTTTTCATCTGTACTTCGTGTCCGGTCCTCTTAATCCTTCCTACTCTTTATATCCATGCATTTGCTGGGATTGAATTCAAGTAATCACTAATCTATTGTAACTTAAACCCATCTGACATATCATTCACATTTAGTAGCAACAACAGTGGTCCTTGCAACTAACCTTGCGGAACCCCCTTTTGTCACACCTTATTCTAACAGCTCCTCATGGACAATTGTGTGTGTGTGTGTTCTAGTGTATTTATAATCACCTATTACAGGTTGCAGAGTTCGTCTCAAAAAGTTTATACAATTATTAAAGTCTGATCACATGATCTTTCACTGACGCCATCCTAGTGACGTACTTACATAGCAACTTTGGGTTGTATTTCGATTTAGATTTTGGAATTCTGCAATTATCATGGAGTCTATCTTCTTTTGCATAATTGTTTCCTGCTCTTCTGCTCACTTGTTTTCCTGCATTGTCTTCAATGTATTTTTTTCCCAAGTTCTAACACATTTAGCACCTATGAGTGAACCATGTGCTCACTGTTCTTTCCACTGTTTATGTTGCCCCCTCGGTGCGAATTTTTCTTTTGCCTCCCAGCATCTTCCAGACAAACTCTATCATCTCACTCGATGTCTTTCCTTCTAGTTCCTTTCTCACTGCATCTCATTCATGAATTGCCTCATGCCTGTGTAGTCTCTTAAGAAATTTGGCTACTTTACTCTTCAAAGTATTCGAAGCTTAGGACCATGTTATCACTAGTATGAGGAAGGGGCCTTTCATACCAAAATCGCTCAAGGTGAATACAAGGTCCAGACTTGCTGGCTCATTCTCTCCTTTCTCTATGGTTGTGTCCCTGACATGCTCATGCAGGAAGCTGTCCATTAGCACCTGCAGTATCTTAACTCTCCATCTTTCTGGTCCTACATTTGGCTCCAGGTTCTCCCAATCTGTCTCTTTGTGGTTAAAGTGTCCCATAATTAGCAGTTTTACCTTGCTCATTTGGGATCTTCTGGCCACATCAGCTAATGTATTCATCACCTCTTGCTGTTTAGTGGAGGGTTGTATATTACTCCTATCACCTTGGGACCCCTGGTCTTCAGTGTGCCTACTCTGTAGTCATCTGTCTCCCTTTGTTTATTCCTCTCATCTCCTTAAAACTCTACTGGTTTATGATTTTCAATGCTTCTCCTCAACCTCCTGTTCTCCTTTTCTTCATAATCTGAAAGCCAGTTGGGAAAAATCGCATCTGTTATCACCTCTATGAGCTTCATCTCTGTGAGTGCTCTTATATCTACGTTTGTTCCATTATTCACTCTTAAGTGTTATTCTGTTACTACATTCTGGTTGTCAGGGTCTCGAGTTCTTGGTTCTCACACATGGTTGAAGGGGAAGGGCGGTGTGGGTTGATGGAAGATTGGGGTAGTGGGTTCCTGCACTGGAAACGGTCAGGACTGTAGATGTTCGTCGGGTGGATCAGTTTTCATTTTCGTCTTACTTTAATCTCTTATATTTCCCTGTTGTTGTGACTTCACAGACACTGATGTTCAGTAATTACCGCTGACACTCGTAATACGCTCCTGGTGGCACTAAATATCGGGAGCTGCCGTAACTGTACACCTAAACTTGTTTGCACACATTGTGTGAGTGGAGTGTATAATATAGCTATTAAACTAACACAGACACACACACACACACACACACACACAGGGGAGACATGATAACGACATATAAAATACTGCGAGGAATAGATAAGGTGGACAGAGACAAGATGTTCCAGAGAGGGGACACAGAAACAAGGGGTCATAATTGGAAGTTGAAGACTCCTATGAGTCAAAGGGATGTTAGGAAGTATTTCTTCAGTCATAGAGTTGTCAGGAAGTGGAATAGCTCAGAAAGCGACATAGTGGAGGCAGGAACCATACATAGTTTTAAGACTAGGTTTGATAAAGCTCATGGAGCAGGGAGAGAGAGGACCTAGTAGCAATCAGTGAAGAGGCGGGGCCAGGAGCTATGACTCGACCCCTGCAACCACAAATAGGTGAGTACAAATAGGTGAGTACACACACACACATACACATATTTGTAGCTCTCATGAACCGGAAGTGTTATAAACAACTTGACGTGGGTTGTAATAGAAATATACCAATGTTTGCATATGTGTCTTCATCATCAACTTATCGTAGACATTAGATAATAATGTTTAGGAAGGTCAAGAAGAAGAATGTGATATTGGGAAGGACTTTTACCTGGGATGGAATGTTTTGGTCAATCCTTAATAGTATAATTTTTTTAATGGCCAGAGTTTTTATTTCAAAATAAATGTTGTTCCCTTGAACAACTCTACCTGGACTTCCTACACATTTCTGCAACACTGCAAGCTCCTGAAGGTATGCTGATTGCAACACGAAAGGCCTAAACCTATCATTCAACTCCCCCATGGTTGTTTTCCATCTTGTATCGCTTGTTGGTGATTATGGCATAAGTTTTTAAGAATGAAGCCAACCAGAAGTGGCTTTCTCTAGTTATTACATAGAAATAATTTTATATATTAAAATTAGCAATTTTAAATTTAAATATCTCAAATTAAAAGCCAATTTTTTTTTAAAAGAGCCAACCTATACTGAAAGTTTGAAGCCTACCAGAAAAATCATTCTCAAGTAATTGATCTGAATCCAATGATTCAAAATTTTTAACAATTTACAAAAATTGCTCTTTATTAGTAAACTAGACTGTCTTCTTTCTTATGGAATGAATCAGCGTTAATATTTTATGTCCAATAAGACGAGGGATTTATTTTACTTACTGATTGGAAATCAATATCACTATTTAGATAATAAAATTGGCAAAATTGGGAATTAAGAAGCCCAATTAAAATACCTTCTTTGCTTGCGAGGTATTAAAATTTGAGGTATTAAAATTTGAAGCCGATTAGAGTAGGGCGCTGGTGGCGTGTTGGCTAAAGCTCTCGCTTCACACGGCGAGGGGTCTGGGTTCGATTCCCAGCCAGGGTAGAAACATTGGGCGTGTTTCTTTATAGCTGTTGTCTATGTTGACCCATCAGTAAAATGGGTGCCTGGGTGTTAGTCGACTGGTGGGGGTCGCATCCTGGGACATTGACCTAATTTGCCCAAAATGCTCAGCATAACAAGGAACTTTCTGTATAGTAGCATGTCATTGATGTCAGTTAGGACTGTATACCTTGTACATGTACTTGTAGTAAATAAAGATATTATTTTTATTAATTACATATTTGCTCGCATACAGACTAGCGTAAGCCATTAATTTTTTTTTTTTATTAAAAACTTCACTTACAATACAACTTAACAATAATATGCCATAAACAACCATTAAATATTGAGCCATTCAGAAGTGAACTAAACTGTTTTTGATGTGATTGAACGGGAATCAAAATTTCAAAATATTTTACACATATAACTGACACAATTACAACCAACACAATAAGTCTCAGCGGTCGGCAAATTAAGAGGATTTGTTTTAGAACATTTGAAGCTACCCACCCCTCAAGGGAAGTTCCTTGATGCTGGTGGGGCTCTTGATCTAGGGAACTGGATCTGTGTTCCACTTCCCTGAATTAAGTCTAAATGCCTTCCAGTACCTCCCTCCCCCACATGCATTGTATAATCCCTGCTTGTTTAGCGCTCCTCCATAATAATAATGAAAATACCCAGAATAGGTTTTTGGAAGTTAATGACACCATTGCAGAATGCTGGAGGGTAGAAGCATTGGGGGTGTTTCTTTACACTGGTTGTCTATGTTCCCCATCAGTAAAATGGGTACCTGGGAGTTAGTCGACTGGTGTGGGTCACATCCAGGGACAAAACTGACCTAATTTGCCCGAAACGCTCTGCATAACAAGGGGCTTTCTATATAGTAGTATATCATTGATGTCAGCTAGACCTGTATACCTTGTGCAGGTACTTGTAGTAAATAAATATATTATTATTATTATTATTATAAGTGTATGTCCCAAGTATACACTTGTGCCTTTCATCCGTATTCTTGGTATCCTGTGTTCTCTCATTCCTTCGTATCATTTACCGTGACCAAGGAGGTTACGAATCCCAAATGGAATATATGATTGAATTCATGTATGAAATCTGCAAGCACCATCTGCTGCCTTAAGGCACTGCACTTGCTCGACATCCTCGTACTCTGACTGTCAGAGCAGAGTTTCTGTATTAAGATTAGTGGATGTAGAATCGAGCCTCCACCACTTCCTACGCTTAAACTATAAAATGTGTTTAATTTTCATATAGAGAATTTGGTTCTTTTTTGAGTCCTGGTCCACATTTTTTCTACAGCGTCGTGTTCCTTCGTCTTTCCAACATCCATGTATCATTTCATGTATCATTTTTATTGTGCCTGTGTTCCCACCCCGTCTTCCCAGTGTTGTGGTATTAGTTGTTTTCCCTTCAAGTGGAGTGTCTTGAGGCTAGTGAAGAGCTCTTGGTGTAAGTAAATGGCGCAAACTTTATTTTCCTTGGTTCAAACTTGTTTATCTATCATTTCCAAGTTCTGTAAGACCATTACGAGATTAGTTTATCCCCAGGAATGTTATTAGATGTTCGTCAGTCATTGTACCATCCCGGTAAGCCAGTGGGCACGAAAGGAATAGTGCAGAGTGCGGGCACGAAAGGAATAGTGCAGAGTGCAGCGTTAGTTTTCAATGCAGGTAAATACCACCACTGAAGATTTGAAGCGTAACAAGGAGGCACCCTTCACCTACTGCATGGACACAAACAACAAATTTCCTCATTAAAAATAAGAAATTAGAATATAAACACCCCAAAGGAAATACATACCTTCCACTAAGAAACACCAGGTTTGAAGCCAAGCCGTAAAACAATCCCTTGATATTTTAAAACACTATAACACCATAGGCTTGAAGTCGCTCACAAGTTTTATTATAAAGATGAAGAGCGACGTCAGTCGGATGAGAAACTCTGAATTCATCAACTGAAAAATAAAAATCTTTCAATTTTGTCGTCTCTTCAATGAAAAAAAAGCGAAATTGGGAGGTACACAAGCCAAAATATGTCCAAGCTTTTCTCTGTATAAGAGCGATCAGAGTTTAATAAGCATGCATGAAAGTAATTACGTACGATTTATTTAGACTTTGGGAGCATAAAGTCTTTTTGAATGGTCTTGAGGCCACACAAATATTATATTCACATAAAAGTACATTCAGAAGATTGAACCTCGGATAACCCAGTAAAGATAAACACTGACTTATTTCTGATCAGAAGAAAAATTCTCCAGTTTTACCACACACGAATTTGATAAATAATATTAGCACATCAAGACTTCCTCAACCTAACATTAAGGTGATTCTTTCCTTGCAAAAAAAACCCTCATCAGAATATTAAGTTTAAAATTCACCAGTAGAGGAATTTTCCAGTTAGTGGGCAGAGTCCAGCGCCACTTGTATCTTCTAGGCCTAAACCCGTGAAACTTTTCATACATTTCATTAGACAAAACAGCCATTTATGATTAATACCTTTGAGAAGCGTTTAATTTTAAACGGAAAAGTGCATTCAGATTTGATCCAAAGAAGGAGAGTATAAGTCCAGTCCCTTGTATCTAGAGCCATTCATCAGTCCCTTGTATCTAGAGACATTCACCAGTCCCTTGTATCTAGAGCCATTCATCAGTCCCTTGTATCTAGAGCCATTCACAAGTCCCTTGTATCTAGAGCCATTCACCAGTTCGTTGTATCTAGAGCCATTCACCAGTCCCTTGTATCTAGAGCCATTCACCAGTCCCTTGTATCTAGAGCCATTCACCAGTTTGTTGTATCTAGAGCCATTTACCAGTCCCTTGAATCTAGAGTCATTCACCAGTCCCTTGTATCTAGAGCCATTCACCAGTCCCTTGTATCTAGAGCCATTCACCAGTCCCTTGAATCTAGAGCCATTCACAGTCCCTTATCTAGAGCCATTCACCAGGCCCTTGTATCTAGAGCCATTCACCAGTCCCTTGTATCTAGAGCCATTCACCAGGCCCTTGTATCTAGAGCTATTCACCAGTCCCTTGTATCTAGAGCCATTCACCAGTTCGTTGTATCTAGAGCCATTCACCAGTCCCTTGTATCTAGAGCCATTCACCAGTCCCTTGTATCTAGAGCCATTCACCAGTTTGTTGTATCTAGAGCCATTCACCAGTCCCTTGAATCTAGAGTCATTCACCAGTCCCTTGTATCTAGAGCCATTCACCAGTCCCTTGTATCTAGAGCCATTCACCAGTCCCTTGAATCTAGAGCCATTCACCAGTCCCTTGTATCTAGAGCCATTCACCAGGCCCTTGTATCTAGAGCCATTCACCAGTCCCTTGTATCTAGAGCCATTCACCAGTCCCTTGTATCTAGAGCCATTCACCAGTCCCTTGTATCTACATTTATCTCTATAAAACAATATAAAATTTTATTCCACCTTTGCAGGACAAATAAGTAATAACAATGGCTTCCTTTTTCTACGTAGGTTACACGAGCGTTGAAATTTTGAAGCCGATCAGACGAGGCTTTCTAAAGTTATTTCAGGGAAACTAATTTCGGGAATGGTCTATTTAAAATCGAGAGGACATCCGCACTTAGTGAATGTTAACAAGGGTTGTTATATTCTGAAGTTATAAAAGAAAACCTTGAAGGAAGTTAGTGTACAACAGGAACTCTGTAATAATGTGGTTGCCCAGGTATTAAGTCGAACAGTATTTATGGTCTCACTAAACTAGTGAAAATTAAATAGTCTATTTTCAGTATTTCTGAATTTGTCTTTGGTATTTCGATTCAGTTTAAAATTCTCTTTGATCTTCTAGGAAAAAAACATTTGATTCTGTGTATTTTGCGTAACACAAATTTGATTAACAAAATCAATGCAATTGGATAACTGGTTTGTACAAAGCCAAGATATACGTCAGAAAATACTTCCGTTTAATGAACACCAGCGTTTGAAGCTTACCAGAAAAGGTATTCTCTAGTTAATATATGGAAACCAATTTATTTAATAAAATTGGCAATTTACATTTACATAGCACAAAGTGAAAGCCAATTAACCTGAATCAAATGATTCCAAGCCTTTTAAAATAAATACAATTTTAAATTTCCACCTAAACACCTAAATCTAAAGAGACTATTAGGTGTCGTCCTTCAGTTAATATTTTCATTCCGATTTGACGAGGCTTTTTTAGTGAGTGTAAATTAATATAATTATTTAATAACAGTGCTGTCTAGTAACCTTGGGTTACCAGACAGCAAGTTTCGCACCCAGTAATGGTAGGAACCTTGTTTTCTGGTAAACACATTAGGGCTGGAAATTTGAAGCTGGTAAGAAAAGGCATCCTCTACTTATCGCACGGATTCTGACGATACCAGGTTTCATTAAAAAAATATAGTGCCCTGACAAATGTGCCTACACACAAAATAAACTTAATGGGTATTATCCTGTCCATATGATGCACCAACCCATCAATATCGAAGAGGAAGACTCAAAAATATTTAAGGTGATTAAAAGGGACCAAAACTGATCGCAATTTTACACACAAAAGAGAAACGTATGCAGCTACACATGTGAATTTAACTCTCTGCTTTTATTGAACTAGGGGCAACTTTTCTGAATGTTTGTGCTATGCCTCGGAGGATCTTCTAAATAATCGGAGTCATTGGAGGATGGTGGCAAAGTGGCTCAGTAGCTTTGGTCTCAGAGGATTTGCATGAGCTAATTGTTCCTGAAACTGTGCTGTGGTTATGACATATCAACGTTCAAAATTTAAAGCCAATCAGATGAGACATACTTGTTCTATGAACAAAATAAAAACGTGAAACTGAAAGAAATAATATTCCTGTAATTACTTAAACGTTAACCGTGAAAGATACCTTATAATATAAACAATGACAAAAATAATAATAAAAACACTATGCCAGAGAATAATCTAATTTGCTTCCCGAGTACAAATGAATGCATAAATAAGAACATACAATTAATTTCCAAAGTAAACCAACTGGCATGCAAGCTCAATATTAAATTATAATATTTGATTATCCAAATTGAAGGTCGTATATATAGTAAAATTATTGTTGATATTCACGAGAGAATAAACGTTATTACATACTTTAGACAAAGTTTTGCAAATACAAATCCTCAAAGATATTTATCGCTCTCACATATATATATATATATATATATATATATATATATATATATATATATATATATATATATATATATATATATATATATATATATATATATAATAAAATACCACTATGAAAAAATAGAAGAATTCCAAGCGCATTCGTGACTACTCACATTATCAAGGAACTATAAAAGGAAACGTGAGAAGAAGGCTTATAAAGAGGCAGAATACACCTCACAGTCATATCACACTAACAAAGAAAACACCTCACAGTAGCGTAACATCTCACGACTCTGTGACGAGGAACATAAGAAAGGACCTGAAACTCTTCCCAAGAATTAAGATTAGTCCAATTTATCATTAAATTCTTCCCAAATTTTATTAATTATAAATGAATCCAATTTATATAAACCAAAAGAAATATTCATATTATTTTCAAAACTGCTTTTAATGAAACATGATTCTATTGGAAATAGGGTAGTTGATGAGTGGAACAGTCTGCCTAGTAGGGTTATTGAAGCTAGGACCTTGGGTAGTTTCAAATTTAGGTTGGATAAATTCATGAGTGAGAGGGGTTGGATTTGAGTGGGACTCGCGCATGAGTGGGTAGAATTGTCAAAGCTTATTTCTTGGGTAGCATTGAAAATTGGGTTGAGCAAATATTCTGTTAGTGGGACGGATTGTGAAGGATTTGCCTAGTATGGGCCAACAGGCCTGCTGCAGTGTTCCTCCTTTCTTATGTTCTTATGTTCTTATATTCCTCTCAACCATGGACTTGCTTGATACAACCTTCTCAGCATTTTGAAAATCAATTGGATGGTTAAAGTCTCTCACATGAATAAATAGAGCATTAGAATCTTGTCCAGTTCTAATGCTATATTTATGTTGTTTTAATCTTAGTTCAAGACTTTTACCAGTTTGACCATAATAAACTTTATCGCATATTTTACAGGGAATCTTATAGACACATCCGTCAGCATTTTGGGGGGAATTTTTTATCAAAAGTCTTTTTACTGTATCAAGATTTTTAAATACAACTTTGATATTAAAATTCTTAAGAAAAGAAGGCATATCAACCAAGTTTTCATGGTAAGGGAGAACCAACATATTTTTGGTTGAATAAGGTTGGTTGTCCCTTTTTGGATTGTAAAAAGTATTTCTAGCTATTTTAAAAGATTTATCAATTATGTTTCTTGGGTATTTTAAATCATTAGCTATTTCATAAATTTTAGAGATTTCTTCATCTATGAACTCAGGACTACAAATACGTAAAGCTCTCAAAAACATAGAAGAGAAAACCGACACTTTAACTCTATCTTGATGTGAAGAGTAATAGTGTACATAGGAACAATTATTTGTAGGTTTTCTGTAAATTTTAAATTTAAAATCAATGTTACCCTTAATAATAAAAACATCTAGGAAAGGCAATGAGTTATTTACTCTAAATTCAACAGTAAAATTTATAGAATGAGCTAAGCTATTTAATTTAACAAGGAAATGGTTTATGTCTACATTCTTAGGCATAAGGCACAAAATGTCATCAACATATCTATACCACTTAGCTCTATTGGGAAGGATTGTGTTAAGCAATCTTGTTTCGAAAAATTCCATATATAAATTACTAAGAACAGGTGAAAGAGGATTTCCCATTGCCATAACAAACTTCTGAGTGTAAAACTCATCATTAAATACAAATTTTGCATCAACAATACAAAGTTTAATAAGTTTAATGATAGTAGGAACTGGCAATGGTAAATCGTAATTAACCAGTTCTTCAGATAAGAACTTTAGTAAATCATCATTGTATTCTGCCTCTTTATAAGCCTTCTTCTCACGTTTCCTTTTATAGTTCCTTGATAATGTGAGTAGTCACGAAAGCGCTTGGAATTCTTCTATTTTTTCATAGTGGTTGTTTTGCATATTTTGATATCACCTGTTTACTGTGATCTTTTGCATATATATATATATATATATATATATATATATATATATATATATATATATATATATATATATATATATATATATATATATATATATATATATATATGTGTGTATATATATATATATATACATTATATATTCTTCCTTGAAGCCTTTTATCCACTTCTCCGAGGCTATGGGTCCCACAATTTGTACCAGAGGTGGACCCCATTTATATATATATATATATATATATATATATATATATATATATATATATATATATATATATATATATATATATATACTATATTATATATATATATATATATATATATATATATATATATATATATATATATATATATATATATATATATATATGTATATATATTCTCCTCAGAGAAGAGCATAAACGTACATCAAGGAAAGCTCAAGGTTCTCCCGACCCAAATGAAGTAATAATGAACAAATGTCAATGACAGTAGTTTATTACAACTCATTTTGAGTCCATAGACGATATAGCATAGAGGGGTGATAAGGACAGATCTACTGCTAAATACTCTTAGTATTTGTTCCGGAATCTTTCCTATTGTATATATATATATATATATATATATATATATATATATATAGGGAGGTACCACCTCTAGAACTTTACTGGGTACCCTCATCCTCAGAGAAGACAATAAACGTACCTCAGGGAAAACTCAAGGTTCTCCCCGGAGCTGTTTGAATATTTTCTTCTCCTACCACCCCCTTTTTATATTATATATATTATATATATAATATATATAATATATGCATACAAAACAATCGCAGACAGGCGATGTTAACAATGCGAGACAAACCTCGGGGGGGTGGAAATCTTTAGCTCAAGTACTTACACTTCTCAGTGTGTCATCAGGAGCTGTGCAATGTTGCAATGGCAACAACAGGAGAAGTAGGGTACGTTTTCAGAGTGGAAGTGTGGTGCCTCCACACTTCCATTCTCTGAAAACTTACCCTACTTCTCCTGTTGTTGCCTTTGCAATCTGTATCAAAGTATACAGTGCCAGACCCTCAGATAAAAAAAAAAGTATGGAGGCCTAGCATAAGCTAGGCGGTGGATTCCATACCCCAGAGCACTAGGCTTGTGATAAGTTATTTCATTAATTCCTGCCACATGTAGTGAACTTCGAAAGAGATTTTAGAATGTTTGATAATTCATAAACTGGCGAAATATTTACAAAAAGTCTACAACAGGATTCGAACAATTTACCTTTGCTTTACATTTTGTGATAATAGTTTTTAGAATAAATTCTGCAACTGCTATCATACATAATTTCAATATTTTTGTGTGAAGATTTGTGGGATCTACGAATTATTTGTGAGAATTTTGTAGGAAAATTCTCACTCATTTGAAGGAAGTAGCCGAGGTCGAAGTGGCACACTGTCTAGGTGGGAAGTACAGTGCCTACACTATGAAGGAGGGAAAGGATGTTGCAGTTCACACATACATACATAGCTTGATATATTGATAGATATGTAATGAAATCAACGTGTGTATGTCCTGTTAATAAGTATATTCACAGTAGAAGCAACTTTCTCCTCTTCACACAGCAGACAACATTAATTATGTTGAATACTCAGTTATTGCCGCATAGCCATTAATGAGCAACATGAGACTTACACTAAGCCCTGGAAGACGCTGCCACAGTCTGAGACATAACCACGGGAATGCGTTCTCAACACTTTCTTATAATTGGCAAAACGTGCGCCTTTCTCTAACTTGCGCCACAATGGAGATTATCTTCTCGAATTGCCTCTTCAACTCGGAGCAAGAAGTTAAGTAAGGAGAGGTTAAGGCACTTGGAGGAGGCAGGCAAGATTGCCTTCTAAACACCGACTTTTAAACATATACGCTTATAGTTACGCTCTATTTTCTTTAACTTAAAGTAAACGATAACCTCTTAAAATTAAGCATTATAATTATTATTATTATTATTTATACTATTTGCGGTTTATTATTGTTCATGTTGTTATTGATGTTATTAAACACATAACAATTAGAGCACAATTCGTCTCTAACATTAAGTGAAAAAAATGCAGGAGGTGTGATTGTTCATCCTGGAATACCAAGCAGTGTAACCAAACAGTGGAACATCCTGTCACTGTCTACCTTGTCGATTCCCCGCAGTATTTTGTATGTCGTTATCATGTCTCCTCTGACCCTTCTTTCCTCCAGTGTTCTTAGTCCTATTTCCCTCAACCTTTCTTCATAGGACAGACCCCTGAGTTGTGGAACTAACCTTGTCACAAACCTTTGCACTTTCTCTAGTTTCTTTACGTGCTTGACCAGGTGTGGGTTCCAGACTGGTGCTGCATATTCTAGTATGGGCCTGACGTACACGGTGTACAGTGTCTTGAACGATTCCTTGTTAAGGTAACGGAACGCTTATCTTAGGTTTGCCAGTCGCCCATATGCTGCCGCAGTTATCTGGTTGATGTGTGCCTCCGGAGACGTGCTTGGCGTTATACTCACCCCAAGGTCTTTCTCCTTTGCCGAGGTTTGTAGCCTTTGTCCGCCTAGCCTGTACTCTGTCAGCGGTCTTCTTTGCCCTTCTCCGATCTTCATGACTTTGCATTTGGCGGGATTGAATTCGAGAAGCCAGTTGCTAGACCAGATGTCAAGCTTGTCCAGGTATGTTTGAAGTCCTGCTTGGTCCTCTTCCGATGTGATTCTCCTCATTAATTTCACATCATCTGCGAACAGAGACACTTCTGAGTCTATCCCGTCCGTCATGTCATTTACATATACCAAGAATAACACTGGTCCTAGGACTGACCCCTGCGGTACTCCGCTCGTCACAGGCGCCCACTGTGATACCTCATCACACACCATGACCCGTTGTTGCCTCCCTGTGAGGTATTCCCTGATTCATTCCAGTGCCCTTCCTGTTATACATGCTTGTTCTTCCAACTTCTTTACTAATCTCATGTGAGGAACTGTGTCGAAGGCCATCCTGCAGTCCAGGAAAATGCAATCAACCCACCCATCTCTCTCTTGCATTACCTCTGTTACTTTATCATAGAACTCCAGGAGGTTTGTTACACAGGATTTGCCTTCCCGGAATCCGTGCTGTCTGGTGTTTATTATCCTGTTCAGCTCGAGGTGTGTGTGTGTGTACTCACCTAATTGTGGTTGCAGGTGTCGAGACTCAGCTCCTGGCCCCGCCTCTTCGCTGTGTGTGTGTGTGCTATATTATTCTCATTTTCACTTTGTCCTTCTCTCCATCTCTCTTTATCCTCTCCACTCATGCTCCACCATTTTCCTCTCCCGGCGACCCTCCCTCCACCAATGGGAGTAATTTAACACTCGGGAACACAAGTGTCAACCGCAGTTAGCTCAACTTTTGTTCTCCTGCGCACTTTATGGCGTCACCTCTCTACAAACGTCAACTCAAATATACTGATAAGTGATCATAGTGCCAACCATGCACCCTGGACATTAATATTTTCTGGTATATTTTCTTGGTCATATCATTTCATGTTTTCATAATGTCTTCTATTACACTGAACGTGTGTGGAATATTTCTTGACGGAGTAGCAGTAAGATCATAGATTTTATTTTTCGAACTGCGGAGATGAACCTATTGGATTTCTAAATATATTCATATTATTATCCTTATTTGTAATTATAATTTCATATATATATATATATATATATATATATATATATATATATATATATATATATATATATATATATATATATATATATATATATATTATTGTAACCACGAGTAAGTGGTATTGATCAATAACAAAACTGCGACTAGCGAAAAACCACATGAAGCTCTAACCCACAGGACCACCAAATCCTACAAGAATCACGCACCCAGCAAAGCTAGGTGTGGGTGCCTCTGTGCTAATTTCATTCTACTTCCCGTGGTGGTGGGCCAATGTAACATCTATCCATGAGTCCTGAGAGAGGAAGAGGAACTGTGTGTGTCACTAACAACAATCGTCAACAAATCTATTGAAACAGGGCAACTACCTGAGGTGTGGAAGACACCAAACTTAGTCGATTTTTTTTAAGAAAGGACACAAGTAGGCAGCACTGAACAACAGACCAGTGTCACTCCATGTAAAGTCATGGAAAATATTATCGGGAGAAGAGTGGTGGAGCACCTAGTAAGAAGCGGGTTCATACATGACAACCAACACGGCTTCGGGAAAGGCAAATCCTGCGTCACAAACCGACAATGTAACAGAAGAGAGTGGAATGGATAGACTGCATTTTCTTCGACAGTATGAAGCCTTTCGACACAGTATCACACAAAAGATTGGTTGAAAAGCTAGAGGAGCAGGCAGGAATAGCAGAGAAAGTACTGCAATGGATCGTGACGAGGTGTCAAAGAGAGCCAATGTGTCGAGTGGGGTTCCACAAGGGTCAGTCCTCGGTCAGGTACTGTTTCTTGTTTATGTGAATTATATGACGGAAGGGATAGATTCAGAGGCGTCCCTGTTTGCAGACGATGTGAAACAGGATATTACAAGTGGACGAGAATCAGGTAAGTCTATAAGGAGATCTACACAGGCTGCAAGCCTTCTCTGACAAATGGCTCTTAGAGTTTAACCCCATTAAGTGCAAAGTCAAGAAGACTGGGGAACGACAAAGAAAACCGCAGACGGAGTACAGCCTAGGGGGTGAGCATTATACCGAGCACTTCTCCTGAGGTGTACATCAACCCAATAACTGTTGCAGCATATGTGCGCCTGACGAACTTAAGAATAGCATTTTGACATCTAATTAAGGAGTCATTCATGACACTGTACACCGTGTATGCCATACCCATATTGGAGAATGCAGCACTAGTATAGAACTCACACCTGGTCAAACACGTCAAGAAATTGGAGAAAGGACAAAAGTTTACAACAAGGCTAGTCCCAGAGCTAAGGGGTATGCCCTACGAGGAGATGATAAGGAAACTCAACCTGACAACACTGGAGGCCAGGAGGAATAGGGAAGAAGAAATGATAACGACTTATAAAATATTGAGAGGAATTGACAATGTGGACAGGGGCAGAATGTTTCACAGATGAGACACAACAACAAGGGGACAAGTAGAAGTTAACAACCCAGAAGAGACATAGGGATGTTTGAAGTGAAGTAGAAGAGGCAGGATCCATACATAACTTTAAGGTGAGGTACGATAAGGCTCTTGGAGAAGGGAGAGAATGGCCCTAGTAGAGACTAGCGAAGAGACTTGGTCAGCAGCTGTGAGTTGACTCCTGCAACCACAAATAGGTGAGTACACACACACACACACACATCAAGCAGGGCCGAGGAAGGAAGGGGGAGAGCAGTTGGGAGCAGGGATAGCAGCAAGGGAGGGAGAGAAGGTGGAGAAGGGTATAGGTCCCATGCAGAGGGACCTATACCTATGGCCATGTACAAATGGGACCCAGAGACACAGAGGGAAAGGCATTGGGAGGAGGAGAGGGATAAGTCAGCGTTCATCTATGCTCTTCAGGAGAGCGAGGGAAGGACACACAATGAAAGATGGCAGAAAGAAAAACAGGAGAGTGAAAACATCATCAAAGAAATAGGCGAGGAGGACATGACGGAGATAGTAAATTTTCAGAGAATTGGGGGGTACCTGAAGGGAAGAAATCGGCTGGTCAAGCTGATCTTCAAGACAGAAACGGTGCAAAACAGGATCTTGCAAGAGAAACCACAGCTGAAGGAATCGTCAACATACAAGAGGGTATTCCTAGACTGAGACAGGACAAGAACAGAACGACAGCAGCTAAGGAAGAGGACACAGAAGCAAAATGGGCTAGGAAGAGAGACAAGGACAGAATCAGAAGAGGACTACAAGAGCAGGGCAGAGCAACAAGTGCAAGCACACACAGAACCACCCCCAGAACCCCACAACCAAACACTCTATCCGAACACAAACACAGCCCCCACCCCACACTAGGCTATAAAATCCCACAGCACACTGCCAGGTCCTCCACTCGCGAAAGAATCAAAGAGGCATCACCGGACATCATAGCTCTCACAGAAACCAAGTTCACAGGAATGATAACAGACGCCACCTTTCCAACGGGATATCAGATCCTGAGGAAAGACAGGGGGAACAGACAGGGTGGAGTGGTACTGCTCATGAAAAACCGATGGGATTTTGATGAACTGAAGAGAGGAGACAGAGGAGAAGCAAGAGACTACATAATAGGAACACTACAGTCTGGAGATCCCAAACTGGTAATTGCAGTGATGTATAACCCACCACAGAACAGCAGGAGGCCAAGGCAAGATAATGATGAGAGCAATAGAGCGATGGTTGACACACTGGCTGATGTGGCCAGAAGGGCTCATGCGAGCAAGGCAAAGCTGCTGATTATGGGTGACTTCAACCTCAAGGAAATCGACTGGGAGAACCTGGAGCCACATGGGGGCCCAGAACCGTGGAGGGCTAAGATGATGGAGATGTTACTGAAAACCTTATGTACCAACACGTAAGGGACACTACCAGAGAGAGAGGAGAGGGTGAACCAGCAAGACTGTACCTAGTATTCACCTTGAGCAGTGCAGACATTGAGGACATCACATATGAAAGACCCCTCGTGGTCAGTGACCACTTGGTACTGAGCTTCGAATACATAGTAGAGTTACAAGTGGAGAGGGAAGCAGGAAGGGCAGGACGAACGAAGCCAAACTACAAAGGAGGGGACTACACAGGCACGAAAAATTTCCTGCACGGGGTTCAGTGGGACAGAGAACTGGCAGGGAAAGTCAGTAAACGAGATGATGGAATATGTGACAATAATATGCAAGTAAGCTGAGGAGAGGTTTGTACCCAAGTCATGGAGAAGATTATCAGAAGAGTGGTGGAGCACCTAGAAAGGAATGAGCTTATCAACGACCGCCATCATTGTTTCAGGGACGGGAAATCCTGAGTCATAAACCTACTGGAGTTCTATGACAGGGTGACAGCAATAAGACAAGAGCGAGAGTGGTGGGTAGATTGCATTTTCTCGGACTGTAAGAAGGAGTTTGACAGTTCCACAAAAGAGATTAGTGCAAAAGCTGGAGGACTAGGCAGGGATAACAGGGAAGGCACTGCAATGGATCAGGGAATAACTGTCAGGAATAAAACAGCGAGTCATGGTACGTGGCGAGGTGTCAGAGTGGGCGCCTGTGACGAGCGGGGTTCCACAATGGTCAGTTCTATAACTGGTGCTGTTTCTGGTATTTGTGAACGACATGAATGAAGGAATAGACTCCGAAGTGTTCCTGTTTGCAGCTGTTGTGAAGTTGATGAGAAGAATTAAATCGGACGAGGACCAGGCAGAACTGCAAAGGAATCTGGACAGGCTGCAAGCCTGGTCCATCAATTGGCTCCTGCAATTCAACCCCACCAAGTGCAAAGTCATGAAGATTGGGGAAGGGCAGAGAAGACCATAGACGGAGTACAGTCTAGGGGGCCATTTTCTACAAACCTCACTCAGATAAAAGGATCTTGGGGTGAGTATAACACCGGGCACATCTCCTGAGGCGCACACCAACCAAATAAATGCTGCAGCATACGGGCGCCTAGCAAACCTAAGAACAGCATTCCGACATCTTAATAAGGAATCGTTCAGGACCCTGTACACTGTGTACATTAGGCCCATATTGGAGTATGCCGCACCAGTTTGGACCCCACACCTAGCCAAGCACATAAGAAAACTAGAGAAAGTGCAAAGGGTCGCAACAAGACTAGTCCCGGAGCTAAGGGGTATGTCCTACAAGGAGAGGTTAAGGAAAATCGACCTGACGACACTGGAGGACAGGAGAGATAGAGGGGGATATGATAACGACATATAAAATACTAAGAAGAATTGACAAGGTGGACAGAGACAGGATGTTCCAGAGATGGGACACAGCAACAAGGGGTCACAGTTGGAAGTTGAAGACTCATATGAATCACAGGGATGTTAGGAAGTATTTCTTCAGTCACAGAGTTGTCAGGAAGTGGAATAGTCTGGGAAGTGATGTGGTGGAGGCAGGTTCCATACACTGCTTTAAGAATAGGTATGATAAAGCTCATGGAGCAGGAAGAGTGACCTAGTAGCGACCAGTGAAGAGGCGGGGCCAGGAGCTGTAACTCGACTCCTGCAACCACTACTAGGTGAGTACACGCACACACTCACACACAACCTCCCTCAGAACTACCCAGAGAATACCCTGAACCCCGACAACCCCACTTCAGCAAGACAAATTAACCCAAAACAAACCACACTATGCACACACAGCCCCTCCCTCCCAATCACAAACTCCACCTTCACACCGGCCTCCCATAGTACCCTGCAAGATCTCCCATAAGGATGACAACAGATGCAGTCTTTCTATCCTGATATCAAATCCTGAGGAAAGATAGAGGTAACAGATGGGGTGGAGGAGTTGCTCATCAAAATCCAAAGGAATTTTGAGGATATAAAAGAAATGGATAGCAAGGAAACAAGGAACATTTTAGACTGGGGGCCCCAAGGTGGTGATTGTAGTGATGTACAACCCGCCACAAAATAGCAGAAGACCAAGACAAGAGTATGATTAGAGCAATTGAGCAATGCTGGACACACTTGGTGAGGTGGCCAGAAGGGCCCATATGGGTAGGGCAAAGTTACTAGTTGTTAGTAATTTCAATCACAAGGAGACTGAGAAAACCTGGAGCCACATGGGATACCAGAAGCATGGAGGGCTAAGAAAAAACCTCATGAACTAACATGTTAGAGACACTACCAGAGAGTGAGGATGAACAAGCAAGGCTGGATCTCGTATTCGCCTTCAGTAGTTCAGACATTGGGGATATCTCATACGAGAGGCCCCTAGGAGCTAGTGATCACATGGTCTTGACCTTCGACTATATTGTACAATTAACAGTGGAGAGTGAAGTAGCATGAGGACAGGAGAAGCCAAACTACAAAATAGGAGACTACATAGGCGTGAGGGAATTCCTGCACGAGGTGCCGTGGGGATGAGAACTAGAGGGAGAGAAAAAAAAAGTGGAATGATAGGTCACGTGACCACAAAGTGCAGTGAGGCAGAAAAGAAGTTCGTACCCAAGGGCACCAAAAGCAACGGGAAGAACAGAAAGAATCCTTTACTTTACCAAAAGGTGCAGAGAGGCCAAAGCAAGGTGCGCTCGAGTATAGAAGACAAATGAATAAGGAGAAAATAAGGAGATGAGCCGAAGAGCCAGAAATAAATATGAATGGATAAGGAGTTAGGCCCAGCAACAATACGAGAATGACATAGCATCGAAAGCCAAATCTGACCCGAAGCTCTTGAACAGATACATCAGGACGAAAACAAGAGTCAAGAACCAGGTAATCAGGCTGAGGAAGGAAGGAGGGAAGATCACAAGAAACGATCAACAATATGTAAGGATCTAAACACGATATTTAGGGAGGTATTTTCAGAGGAGATAGAAAGGCTTCCAGCAAACCGGGATGGCAGGAGGGGAAGAGACTAAGTGAACTAGTTACCTCGAAGATGGTAGGTCCAGACAACATCTTACTGTGGGTTCTGAGAGAGGGAGCAGAAGCACTGTGCATGCCACTAACAACAATTTTAATACATCTATCATAACAGGGCAACTACCTGAGGTGTGGAAGACAACAATTGTAGTTCCAGTACTCAAGAAAGGAGACAGCTAGGCAGCATTACTACAGACCCGTGTCGCTGACATATATAGTATGCAGAGTCATGGATAGGTTTGTAAGGAGAAGAATTATGAAGTAACTAGACAAAACGAGCTTATACGAGTTTTACGATAAGGTAACTGAAGAAAAACAGGAGAGAGAGTGGTGGGCAGAGTGCATTTTCTTCGACTGGAAGGAGGTTTTCAACACAGTTCTGCACAAGAGCTTAATAAGGGCAAAAGCTAGGGAAGCAGGCCGGAATAACAGAAAAGGCACTCCAATGGATCAGAGAATACCTGGCAGGAAGGAAACAATGTCAGCCGTAGTTCAATGCTGTTTCCGGCATATGTGAAGAACATGACAAAGGGGGATACATTCAGAGGTGTACCTTTTGCAGACGACTTGAGGAGAACTCAAGTGGACGAGGATAAGGGAGGACTACAAAGGGATCTGGACAGGCTGCAAGCCTGGTCCAACAATTGGCTCCTGGAGTTTAACCCCACCATGTGAAAGTCATAAAGATTGGGGAAGGTCAAAGAAGACCACAAATGGAGTACACGCTAGGGAGACCAAAGGCTGCAAACCTCAAGGAAAAGGAATTTGTAGTATCATAACAAGCACAACTCCTGAGACGCACAACAACCAAATAACTGCTACAGCATACGGGCGCCTGGCAAACCAAAGAATAGCATTTCGGAACCTAAGTAAGGACTCATTCAAGATACTGTACACTGTATACGTCAGGCCCATATTGGAGAATGCAACACCAGTATGGAACCCACAACTCGTCAGGCACCTCAATAAATTAGAGAAAGTGCAAAAGTTTGCAGCAAGACTAGTCCCAGAGCAAAGGGGGTATGTCCTACGAGGAGAGATTAAGGGAACTCAATCTGACGACACTGTTGGAAAGGAGAGATAGGGAGGACATGATAACTATGTATAAAATACCGAGGGGTAATTAACCCGGTGGACAGGGACAAAATGATTCAGAGATGAGACACAGGAACAAGGGGCCACGACTAGAAATTGAAAACTCAGATGAGTCACTGCTTCCATGGCACTTTTCACTCAGTGATGTGAAATAAATTGACTAGTTTCAGAATTTACTGAAGAGTAAGGAAATAAAGATGAGCAATGAGTAATAAAGGAAGAGAAGTTGAAGGTGAGGAAGAAGGTTGTGGGAGACAACTGCAGGATCTAATATTAGCTAATATTAGTGTACATTAATCTGCTTCTGTCACTTTCCCGACCAACACAACCTATCCAAATCATCGCGTAGCTTCCTATTGTCCACAGAAGTTATTTGTCGGCCAATTTTTGTGTCATTGGCAAACAATTTTTCCAAAATTACCTTTGGGTAACTTTTGCAAGCAGCACGAATGAACTCTATAGTAAACCCTTGATATAACTGACACCGATATAACGGACTTTTAAAATTATGGACAACATCCACTGGTTAAATTGTACTTTTAACTCTTTTTTCCCAATATTTATTACATTATCTAAACTGTGTGTATAGTATTAATTTTCTGTGTACTCTAGAAAACTTTAATGTTTTTTTTTTTTTTGCTAATTTAACCTCATTCTGATTTAACGGACATTCGGATAATCCACCTCGTCTATAAAAATTATGAGCCATTGAAGAAATTATGTCTTTCAGTAACTCAAAAAGGTTTATTCACTTTTTAAGTGGGTAGGGAGCGCCTCAAAACACACACCTTCCCTATTCGGTGCAATGCCATACACGTAAATTGCCATTAACCATTATAGAGATTTTTACCTGAACCAGGAAGTCACACTCAGTGTTCTGTGAGTGTGCGGGAGACCTAACCAGTGTTCTGTGAGTGTGCGGGAGACCTAACCAGTCTTCTGTGAGTGTGCGGGAGACCTAACCAGTGTTGTGTGAGTGTGCGGGAGACCTAAGCAGTGTTCTGTGAGTGTGCGGTAGACCTAACCAATGTTCTGTGAGTGTGCGGAGACCTAACCAGTGTTCTGTGAGTGTGCAGGAGACCTAACCAGTGTTCTGTGAGTGTGCGGAGACCTAACCAGTGTTCTGTGAGTGTGCGGGAGACCTAACCAGTCTTCTGTGAGTGTGCGGGAGACCTAACCAGTGTTCTGTGAGTGTGCTGGAGACCTAACCAGTGTTCAGTGAGTGTGCGGGAGACCTAACCAGTGTTCTGTGAGTGTGCGGGAGACCTAACCCCAGTGTTCTGTGAGTGTGCTGGAGACCTAACCAGTGTTCTGTGAGTGTGCTGGAGACCTAACCAGTGTTCTGTGAGTGTGCGGGAGACCTAACCAGTGTTCTGTGTGCGGGAGACCTAACCAGTGTTCTGTGAGTGTGCGGAAGACCTAACCAGTGTTCTGTGAGTGTGCGGTAGACCTAGCCAGTGTTCTGTGAGTGTGCGGGAGACCTAACCAGTGTCCTGTGAGTGAGCGGGAGACCTAACCAGTGTTCTGTGAGTGTGCGGGAGACCTAACCAGTGTTCTGTGAGTGTGCGGGAAACCTAACCAGTGTTCTGTGAGTGTGCGGGAGACCTAACCAGTGTTCTGTGAGTGTGCGGGAGAGCTAACCAGTGTTATGTGAGTGTGCGGGAGGCCTAACCAGTGTTCTGTGAGTGTGCGGGAGACCTAACCAGTGTCCTGTGAGTGTGCGGAGACCTAACCAGTGTTATGTGAGTGTGCTGGAGACCTAACCAGTGTTCTCTGAGTGTGCGGAGACCTAACCAGTGTTCTGTGAGTGTGCGGAGACCTAACCAGTGTTCTGTGAGTGTGCGGGAGACCTAACCAGTGTTATGTGAGTGTGCGGAGACCTAACCAGTGTCCTGTGAGTGTGCGGAGACCTAACCAGTGTTCTGTGAGTGTGCGGAGACCTAACCAGTGTTCTGTGAGTGTCGGGAGACCTAACCAGTGTTCTGTGAGTGTGGGAGACCTAACCAATGTTCTGTGAGTGTGCTTGAGACCTAACCAGTGTTCTGTGAGTGTGCGGGAGACCTAACCAGTGTTCTGTGAGTGTGCGGGAGACCTAACCAGTGTTCTGTGAGTGTGCGGGAGACCTAACCAGTGTTCTGTGAGTGTGCGGGAGACCTAACCAGTGTCCTGTGAGTGAGCGGGAGACCTAACTAGTGTTCTGTGAGTGTGCGGGAGACCTAACCAGTGTTCTGTGAGTGTGCGGGAGACCTAACCAGTGTTCTGTGAGTGTGCGGGAGACCTAACCAGTGTTCTGTGAGTGTGCGGGAGACCTAACCATTGTCCTGTGAGTGTGCGGAGACATAACCAGTGTTCTGTGAGTGTGCGGGAGACCTAACCAGTGTTCTGTGAGTGTGCGGGAGACCTAACCAGTGTTCTGTGAGTGTGTGGGAGACCTAACCAGTGTTCTGTGAGTGTGCGGGAGACCTAACCAGTGTTGTGTGAGTGTGCGGGAGACCTAACCAGTGTTATGTGAGTGTGCGGAAGACCTAACCAGTGTTCTGTGTGCGGGAGACCTAACCAGTGTTGTGTGAGTGTGCGGGAGACCTAAGCAGTGTTCTGTGAGTGTGCGGTAGACCTAACCAATGTTCTGTGAGTGTGCGGAGACCTAACCAGTGTTCTGTGAGGGGCAGGAGACCTAACCAGTGTTCTGTGAGTGTCGGGAGACCTAACCAGTGTTCTGTGAGTGTGCGGAGACCTAACCAGTGTTCTGTGAGTGTGTGGGAGACCTAACCAGTGTTCTGTGACTGTGCGGGAGACCTAACCAATGTTGTGTGAGTGTGCGGGAGACCTAACCAGTGTTCTGTGAGTGTGCGGGGACCTAACCAGTGTTCTGTGTGCGGGAGACCTAACCAGTGTTGTGTGAGTGTGCGGGAGACCTAACCAGTGTTGTGTGAGTGTGCGGGAGACCTAACCAGTGTTCTGTGAGTGTGCTGGAGACCTAACCAGTGTTCTGTGAGTGTGCGGGAGACCTGACCAGTGTTCTGTGAGTGTGCTGGAGACCTAACCAGTGTTCTGTGAGTGTGCGGGAGACCTAACCAGTGTTCTGTGAGTGTGCTGGAGACCTAACCAGTGTTCTGTGAGTGTGCGGGAGACCTAACCAGTGTTCTGTGAGTGTGCGGGAGACCTTACCAGTGTTCTGTGAGTGTGCGGGAGACCTAACCAGTGTTCTGTGAGTGTGCGGGAGACCAAAACATTCAAAAACGACTCTGATGCTTCCGTATCGTCTACACAGTGAACCTTGATAATTGCCAGATGCAGTTACAATATCGTCTCCTAGACGCTGACTGTGATCACTATCTTGGCTTAGGGGTTTGTAAATCACACCTTATAGTATCTTTTCATGATCGTCGAGAAACTTCTGCCAAACAGAGGCCGTTTCAGTCAAATTTCATCTTGTTAACATTTCTAATAAAACTGTTTCAGTGTTTCTTGACAAACGTTTAGTAGACGTTAGAAAATTTACAGCTGGTCTTTCTCCTGTTTTTGTAAACAATTCTGATTATTCTTATTTTATCCATCAAAGTACCACAATTATTTTCTTATATAAAAGACACCAATATCTGTATCCTCTAGCATTTTAAAGTACAATAAAATTCGCAGCGGCCCTCTTGACTGACTTGATATCTTATGACTGTTAACACTGCATATCTTAACTGAGCTGGTTAACACTTATTGATAAAACCTCATATCTTGACAGCTGTTAATCATACGACTGATAGTTAACACTGCATATTCTGCTGTAACTGAGCTGACGTTAACACTGCATATCTTGACTGAGCTAGGTACTAACACTAGCGACTGCATATCTTGACTGAGCTGGTTAACACTGCATATCTTGACTGAGCTGGTCATGCAACTGACTCGTACGATATCTTGACTGAGCTGGTTAACACTGCATATCTTGACTGAGCTGGTTAACACTGCATATCTTGACTGATATCTGTATATCTTACTGAGCTGGTTAACAC
Source organism: Cherax destructor (assembly GCA_009830355.1). Taxonomy (NCBI): domain Eukaryota; kingdom Metazoa; phylum Arthropoda; class Malacostraca; order Decapoda; family Parastacidae; genus Cherax; species Cherax destructor. Next base: position 28,522 of record WNWK01009967.1, on the reverse strand, counting down.
TGCATATCTTGACTGATATGGTTAACACTGCATATCTTGACTGAGCTGGTTAACACTGCATATCTTGACTGATATGTTAACACTGCATATCTTGACTGAGCTGGTTAACACTGCATATCTGACTGATGTTAACACTCTATCTTGACTGAGCTGGTTAACACTGCATATCTTAACTGAGCTGGTTAACACTGCATATCTTGACTGATATGGTTAACACTGCATATCTTGACTGGAAGCTTTGGCTGGTAACACTGATATCTGATGGCTGGTTAACCTGCATATCTTGACTGAGCTGGTTAACACTGCATATCTTAACTGAGCTGGTTAACATTGCATATCTTGACTGAGCTGGTTAACACTGCATATCTTGACTGAGCTGGTTAACACTGCATATCTTGACTGAGCTGGTTAACACTGCATATCTTGACTGAGCTGGTTAACACTGCATATCTTGACTGAGCTGGTTAACACTGCATATCTTGACTGAGCTGGTTAACACTGCATATTACAATGGTACTGTAATCAAGGTGTAGTGAGCCATTGTAACAAGAGAGCATTTTTGTAATGATAGTGTCCTGTTGCAACGGTAAAACAGTGTTGTAATAGTAGCGTCCCGTTGGAGCTGTATATTGCTGTTGAAACGGTTGTGCACAGTTACAACGGAGGTGATCTACTTCAACGGTCATATTGAAAATTTAGTGAGTTGTTGCAACTGTGAAGTGCTGTATCAAGAGTTGTATCCTGTGGCAATGATAGTTCCCTGTTGCAACTATAGTTCCCGGTTGCAATGGTATAGCTCTGGTGCAATATCTAGTCTTGCGACAGCGGTTCTGTAGTGTTGCAACGGAAAGTGTCCTGTGGCAACGGAAGTGTCATTCTGAAACTGTAATGTCCAGTTGCAACGATACCGAGATATTACAATAGTGTTGTCCTCTTGCAACGGTACTGTGGTGTTGCACTGGCAGATAGCTGCTTCAATGAGTCTTGTGTTGCAATGAAAGTAAACTGTTGAAATACAGATC
>WNWK01009967.1:0-22500 GCA_009830355.1 Cherax destructor | reverse complement strand
CCAGTAGCTGATCAGCCGGGCTGAGGATCGTACGTCGGGTTGCGTGTGGCCAGCAGTAACACCCTGATTGCTCAGGCCCTGATCCTCCACGATGGATATGGCCGCGGGGGCGCCGAAACCCTTTCCAGGTATACTCCAGGAATTCCCTTGGGGAGTGGTCCACTGTTCTTGTCTTCCCCTGGGTAGTGTACCAGTTTTTCTTCCTCCCCCTGGGTAGTGTACCAGTGTTCTTGTCTTCTCCGGGGTAGTGTACCAATGTTCTTGTTTTCTCCTGGGTAGTTTACCAGTGTTCTTGTGTTCTTATGGGTAGTTGTATCAGTGTTCTTGTCTTCTCCTGGGTAGTGTACCAGTGTTCTTGTGTTCTCCTGGGTAGTGTACCAATGTTCTTGTCTTCTCCTGGGTAGCGTACCAGTGTTCTTGTCTTCTCCTGGGTAGTGTACCAGTGTTCTTGTCTTTCCTTGAGTAATAGACCCGTATTTCTGAGTGTTTCCATCCTGAGAACCCGTATTCCTGCCTGTCGTCTTTGTGGGAACCCATGTTCCTGCGTGTCTTCATCCTGAGAACCCGTGTTCTTGCCTGTCTTCATCCTGGGAACCCGTGTTTTTGCCTCTTCCTCCTGAGAACCAGTGTTCTTGCCTGTCTTCATCCTGAGAACCTGTGTTCTTGCCTGTCTTCATCCTGAGAACCTGTGTTCTTGCCTGTCTTCATCCTGGGAACCCGTGTTTTTGCCTGTCTTTCACCTGATAACCCGTGTTTTTGCCTGTCTTCATCCTGGGAACCCGTGTTCTAGCCTGTCTTCCACCTGAGAACCCGTGTTCTTGCCTGTCTTCGTCCTAAAACCCCGTGTTCTTGTCTCTCACTACCATCAACCCTTGTATTGAACGGACGTCTGGGCTATTGCATTTGCCAACCAAAAAAATATTACATTCGGAATATTTTTCCAATTTCACACAGATTTCGAAATCTAGAAGAGCTCTCGAGCCTACTAAAGGGATCCCTAAGATGGTATTTACACTGCTGAATGTATTTATATATCTGAACGCGGAGCGGAGAAGATTTTGCAAAAGCTGTGTATCAACGGAGCCGTTATTTTCTGGTGGTTGGCTGAATGTTTTCACCCACTACGTTATCACCTGGTGGTTGATCGAACGTTTCCATTCAATCAACCAGCAGCAACTAATACGTTGATTGAATGTTTACACTGATTATGATATCTCCTTTTCATTGGGGAACGTTTCCAGCCAGTATGTTGACTCCTTCTTTTAGCCTAACGTTTTTCTCTAGCTGAACGTTTTGTCACCCAATACGTTTTCTCCTGCTTTTTGACTGAATTTGTGTCGGTATTTTATACCATTTTTAACATCCCTCTTAATGTCAATATATTGAATCATAAGATGACCCTCACCTCTTTTGATGCGCCTATAAATTCCTTTCTTTTGCCCTGAAAGATATTTGAGCCTATTATTCATCTATTTAGGGTCATAGCCTGGTGGTGAACATAATGTTAGAGCCTTCACGTTTTTCTTTCATCAGGGGTAGACAGAATTTTCTCATTCACAAAAACATAATGATAAGACATATCACTATGTCGAGGAGACAAGACATAAGAATGTGAATTCAATACGAGAAAAGCTTCAAGCCATAACAATATTAATTCCTTTCCTTGTTAAATGGCTGCTGATACATACAAACAAGGTGAGTGGGATCAACAGATGGCACAAATGGATTACCAAATACTCCAGCGTCTGGTGCTGCATCTCCAGGCTCTTCATTCAGTCACTCTTAAAATTACGACGAGTGCTTCTACCTACCTGTGTGTATTTAACGATTTGTAATCCTCGATTTGTTTGCGGGAGTCGACACTCAGTTCCTGGCCCTGTCTCATGCATTACTCTGATCGGCATCACTGACCTGCTGGTCACTTGAGCTTTTATATATCTGCTGTTGATGCTGTGTATATTAAGTTTGCCTCCACCAATGCATCAATTCATTTTTCAACCACTCTAAGACTTAAGAAATACTTCTTTACATCCCAATTGCTCATCTGTATCTTCATCTTCCATAACGCAACCCGTCTGTCTCTATGTGCTCTATAAATTCCTCAACTCATAGTATTTTAAGGCTGAAGACCCATTGCTGGGGCTGGGTATTTAATAAACTGACCTAACATATGTAGTTTATAAGGTACTGAAGGCTTCTTTAAGTTCCCGAATGATGTTCTGATGTGTGCTAATCTTCATATGCCACTAACATTAAGCAGTTTACGTATACTATAGACTACGTATATTATCCTCCCAGATCTTTTTCTCTATCGGGTATGTGAAGTTGTTAGTCCCTCAGACTATGGAACAGAACTCTTCTCCAGGCTGAGGGACTGACTACCTCAAATCTACGTCTTCAATGATGATGGACTGATTACATCGTCTTCACATCTCTACTGCTCCTGCCTAATTTATGTACGCGACTGAAGAAGCCTAATGTGTAGGCGAAACGTTTCGGAATAAAGATGCCTAACTGTTGCCTATGTGTCTTACTAACCATTTTGATATTCACTCTGTACCAAGATGCCATTGTGTTGCAGTGTCTGACAGAGTGAATATCAAAATGGTATACAATACTGACAGGTTGGTAAGACATATAGGCAATATTTAAGCATCTTTAATCCGAAACGTTTCGCCTACACAGTAGGCTTGTACATGAATGGTATACAATACCGACAAGGTGAAAAATTAGACACATGTGCAACATCTGGGTATCTTGGTACAGAAAACACTTTTGACAACTTTTCAAGTGAGAAGGGATGGATTTGAACCTATTGAACCTTCCGACAGTATATAAGTCTCAGTACTGGTGCTTAAACTTCACCTTGTTCCAGACTATGGAGCAAAACTCTTTTCCAGGCTGAGGGACTGACCACCTCGAAACTACGTCTTCAAAGGTGATCGACTGATTACATCGTCTTCACATCTTTACTGCTTCTGCTAAACTTTTCTGTACTCGACTGAAGAAGCCTACTGTGTAGGCGAAGCTTTTCGAATAAAGATATTTAACTGTTGCATTTGTGTCTTACTTATTAACTTGTCGGTGTTTTATACCAGTTTTTAACATTCTTCTTAATGTCAATATATTGAATCATAAGATAATTCTCACCTCTTTTGATGCTCCTATAAATTCCTTTCTTTTGCCCTAAAAGATATTTGAGCCTATTATTCATCCATTTAGGGTCATTTCTATTCGGTCTAATTTCTTTATACGCAATAAATGTACTCTGGGCAGCCTGTATAGTGTTAAGAAAACTGTCATATTGATAGCTCTCTTCGTTACCCCAGTCCACAGATGATATTGCGCCAAGTTCCTCTGAAATTTCTAACTTATTATCAAGGGCTTCCTTGTTTGCCAGAACCAAGTCAAGGAAGTTATTTTCCCTTGTAGGTTCTGTAACAAACTGTTTTAAAAAGCAATCCTGAACTACCTCTAAGAAGTCGTTAGACTCCCAGTCAAGGAATTCCAATCAATATGACTTAAAGTTAAAGTCCCCAAGAATTACTACGTTACTGTGCCTAAAATAAATTGTTCATGCCCCTCGGAAAATTCTATCCAAACAGACTCAGTATGTGTTTCAGACTTTATACCGGTTTTTATGCAACAATTTAAACGATCTTCTGTTTACTTGGAACAATTTAAAACCCTGAATGTGACATTCAGCTATAGCAAAAACATCAATGTTACCCGCACTTGCAGCTAATCTCAATTCTTCCATCTTATTTCTCGTACTACGACTATTAGTATAATATATGTTTAGAAAACCTCCCTTCTCTTTTCTCTTCTTGCTCATTTCTGTTCCTCCACTATACCTGTTACTGTCCTTGTCACCTAGTGCCACTGGCTTTCTAATATTCACCAATAACTCTACCTCATTCTGCCTATAACTGGTTTCCCTAAAACTCACACTATCGCTACACTGAGAATTCATTGATTTTCCACAAAAACACATACCACTAACTATTTCTAGTTTAAAGACCTAACAGCTCCCTCCACTGCGATGGCCGGTGCTCCCACCCCAAACCTAGATGAGTGGACCCCATCCCTGGCATGCATGTCATTTCAGCCATAGAAGAGGTTCCAGTTGTCTATGTTTGTTACTGCATTTTCCTTACAGTGTTTGTCCAGCCAGCAATTGACACCAATTGCCCTGGACAACCATTCATTTCCAACTCCTCTCCTTGGCAAAATACCACATAACACAGGTTTCCCTCCCTTCTCCCTAATTATCTCTATTGCTGTCCTATACCTGCAAATCAGGTCTTCACTCCTACGTCTGCCAACATCGTTGTCTCCCGTACTGAGGCAGATAATAGGTTTGCTCCCATTACCTTTCATGATGTCGTCCATATGGCTAACAATATCTTCCATTCCAGACACAGGAAAACATACCCTCTTCCTCCTCTTCCTATCTCTAAGATAGGAAGAGGACTGTCTCCAACTAAAACACTGTCGGAATTCGTCGGGACGTTCTCGATGGTCTTCGTTGGGGTTTGAAGTGATGTCGACTCACCCTCATGTGCCAATGCTTCCTTGGTGCTCGTTGTTACGTTCCCAGTAGACAACCCACATTCGTCGGGTAGGGTAGCACAGAAAACGGGTTCGAAGTTTCCACAGTACCCTTCTTGTTCTTCTGCCACTCCATCAGTTTTCTTGATCCTCAGCTTCGTTCCATGTTGCCCGGCCACTGTCCAGGTTCCCCTCCTGACCTGAGGACTCACAACAGGATTACTTCGAATCCTCTTGTTTTCCTCCGTCAATCGCCGTATTTTGAGCTTAGCTACTCTAAGCTCCTACTTAAGCTGCTGGTAAAGTTGTCCAATGGAGGACATCTTGGTTCAGATTCACAGACAGTACACTAGACACGTTCTCACCATAACCCCCAAGTCCTTTTTGCATTCTGTACGGCTAAATTCTACATTATATAGCTTATAGGAGCTAGGGTTACGAACATTCCCGAGCTTCAGAACTTTGCATTTATCCACATTGAAGTGCATCTGCCCCTTTTCTGACAATGATTTGAGTTTGTCTAAATCCTCCTGAAGTTCTGTGATATCTACGTCTGAATCGATTATCCTGCCTATCTTCGTGTCATCAGCGAATTTGCTCGTATCACTAATAATTCCCTCGTCAAGGTCATTAATATATATTATAAACAACAATGGTCCTAAAACTGATCCCCGTGGAACGTCATTTGTTACAGATCCCCACTCAGATTTTACCCCATTTATGCACACTCTTTGATTCCTGTTGGTGAGCCATGACTTGATCCATGACAGCACTTTTCCCCATATGCCATAGTTAATAACAGATGTTATTTCCAACAGAATATGATTACTATTTCCAAGTGAATTTAAATAGTTTTAGTTGAAAATCCCTTCCTCTCTTCGCATAAATATTATGTCTAGTATAACTCTGTGTGTATGTGTGTGAGAGATGAGAGAGAGAGAGAGAGAGAGAGAGAGAGAGAGAGAGAGAGAGAGAGAGAGAGAGAGAGAGAGAGAGAGAGAGAGAGAGAGAGATATCTGTCATTTCATGTACAAAGCCAATATTGTCAAAGTACCACACTTGTTTCCACTCCAAGGAAAGTGAGAATAGAGCTTCTACACCACAGGACGGACAGCAAGCAGCAACTACACTCTGTACCCTTCTCCAGAACATCACTTCTGAGATCAGTTATTCCCAGGATGCCTCGAGTCTGGAACAGCATATCAACAAAATAAAGTCAGCTGATCAAATGAAAATGCTGGACCACAGATGGAACCAACTTCATACTGTTCCCTACTTGTATGTTTAATAGCAATAAAAAGGCTTTCAAATTAGCTGACAACTCTTAGCTTGTCAATAAAGTTAGGAACCCTTACCCTAACCTTGTCAAACCATGTGTAAAAAAAAAGAGAAAGACATAGAGAAAGGTAGATAGATAAAAAGATAGATAGAGAGAGAGAGAGGTGATTTCGACAGACTGTATTAAAGGACACTTGTGTACAGTTCAGAACATACAATAAATATCTAGAAGTGTACTCAATAAATGTTCTGAACATTTGTCCTACCCCACAATGAGTATATAGACCCAGTCAATCACAGAGAGCGAACATAGAGCCTTAGGACTAACAATTTTTATAACTACTAAGCCACACCCTAACAAGGGTGTCGCAGCCGGGTCCAAGGGTTCCACTCCAACAACCTTCAAGGGCGAGACATGAATGCGAGTGAAACACTCTTGTTCCATAGAATTTACCCCTCTTTCTCGGATTAAACCTGATCATCTCCCATTCCCCAGTCATCAAGACTGTTGTTGCTAGCGACGTGCAAGACAACACAGCCGACACAACCTGTCCGAACATGCACCAGCAGCTGATGATTCATTATTAGTGGCAGTTTTTTGACGTCAAGGCAGGTGATAAATTCTAATGTTGTTTAATGTAGAATATTGCCAATTAGTGTGTGTTATTAATGTGCATAATACATATGCGTAATTATTGTGTTTTATTACAGCAACATTAAAGTTTTATTTTCTGCTTTATTCTTCAAACTAGTTTCACGGCATGCATTGTTTTGTTAAACTGTTAGAGTTAGCGTAAGTATATACACACTTGTCAATACTCACTAATAACGCAAGTGGAGACAGAAACTCAGAAGATTAATGAATCTGTATATTCTGGACGTCATAACATTATTAAATTTTAATTGAAGCAACTGGTGTTTTATCAGTGCGAACAAGAATGCACTGTGAGGCACGTGTTCCTATGTCGTTAGTTGACAAGTAACGACATAGGCATAGTCTTTCACTGACTGCCGCCATTGTTTGTTGAATACTTCATAATAATAATAATCTTTAATTCTAGAAGTACATAATACAACTTATACAGATCTAGCTGACATTAGTGACATACTATAAAGAAAATCCCTGGTTATGCAGAGTATTTCGCGCAACTTAGATTAATTTTGTTCCCTGGATGCGACCCACACCAGGCGGTTAACACCCAGATACCTATTTATCGCTAGGTGAACAGGGTCAGCAGGTGTCTTAAGGTAAACAGTAACTACATACGATACACAGACTTATCCACTAACTGTGAAGAGTGAGTGTGAACTTCAGAAGCGTCTTGCATGTACCTCGACTACAGTCACTCCAGATTATTATAATCACAAGAAGCGCTAAACCACAAGGATCATACAGCGCAGAGTCAGTTTAGAACTTGTTATAGACGACAGTGAAAAGGAAGATCTCATTAACATTCTCGCCTCTTATTGCTAAATATACTTATTCTGGTTATTTTTTTTCAGATATACAGCCATGAATCGTTATAGAGCAGGCAAATTTCGGCTAAGTAATGATTAAATAGCTAAGCTTTTAACTGATGATGAGAGCGATGCAGCACCGATCATGTTGAACAAGAAGTTCATCACTGATGAACAAAACATAACATTACGATGAACCCTTCAACACTGTACAGTAATTCCTGGTTTAGAAAGGCACGTTAGCAAACACTAGGACATGTTTATTAGAAAACGTTTCGGTTCTGGGACCTTGATCACTTCTAGCACACACAAGTCCAAGGACCGAAACGTTTTTTTAATAAATATGTCCTAGTGTTTGATCACGTGTCCTAAACCAATTTGTCGGTCTCTATTACCAAGGTTTATACCACATTGATTCCTATATATATGAAGCAGAAAGTAAATGATAATAAATCTGCTTAATAAAAGGGAAAATTTATAAGCTGACTCGACCTAAAGAAATTTAGCCCCTTAACAGAAAAAAATATATAACTTTAGACGCAGTGGACGTATTTTTTTTGTTTAAATGTAACTTCGATCAAATGGTAAGAAAGATAGTAATACCAAGTGAGCTCTGTATGCAGCAGAAGAGTACAACACTTTCAATCAATTGTAATGAAAATCTGATGAGTTGAAAGCTTTCACTGGCATGAATTGTGTGATGGTATATCATAATTTATTATCTATTAGAGACTATTACTTTACAAAGACACGTTACTAGGAGTTTTTTTATCATTAACATGGAGCCTTCAATATGATTCGAACCAATTTCTCGAGCATTACATTTTGGTGATCGGATTTCAAGATAAGACAACACATAAATCATTTCCTTGAACACTTTCAGAAGTTCATCAATCGTCTGTTGATGAACATGTGATGAATTTCTAAGTTCACAAATCAATGAAGCAATACGTAAACTTAAGATAAATGAAAAGGGTATCTAAAATGTGTAGCAGATGTTATTACACCACAAGATACCTGTATCAGTGTGTTTCGTGCAACGGGAAAAAGTGGACGCTGAACAAGGACTGGGCGAAGGTTATGTGTACATGTTGACAAACTCACCGAAAGAGCACTTCTGCGAGGTATTTGTTGACTGAACTTGTGTGGTACAGTCTGAACGAATAATAAATCATGCCTACATAATAAGCAAGCAACAAGGGTATGACGAGAGGTCATATTGATTATGTGACAACAAATAACTTAGTTTGAGTGAGGTGGATAGATTATTATGTCACCTGAAGAGAGAACAAATACAACACGAATAAAAGGAAGGAACAGCTGAAAAGGTTGACCCGTAACTGCCCTAAAGTGGTTGAAATGTGTGATAAATTCATAAGAAGTGATGATCTTATTCTAATTGAATAAATTAATAAAAAACGTCTTACGATAGTTATTTGTACTTCTTTGAGATCATAATGAACACAGCTTGTTGTATCTATAACAAAATTTTGAAAATCAGTGAACCAATCACAACTGAGTGACGCCTTTGGTTTACAGGAAAATCATTGTCATAAGCATAACTGGCAAGAACTTTGTGCCTTTGTATCTGGCAAATGTTCAATTGATTTAACACTAAAAACAGATCACGTCAGTGAAAGAACTCATCACTGTAAACGATGTGCTCAATGTGCCTACTCAAAGCGAGTGAGAGAAGAGCCAATGTTTACCAAACGCACCAAGTGTATTTCTGCTTCACGACAGAAATTGGTCTACAGACTATCGCAATATACAAACTATTATGAACACAGGTTCAATAATAAAGGGTCTGTAATACCTGGCCGTAAATCAAGTCCTCACACAAAAAAAATAAAAAATGAAGTCAAAGGATTTGTTTTTGAAAACTCGTATATTTACTTCACAAATATGTACAATATATATATAGAATGTAGTAGGGCACCAAAATGTTAATGAGCTGAGTTATTTCACTCATTGCAACTGGCTTTCACCTCATTCAAGATCAGTATGTGTGTGTACTCAGCCTGCTAGTGAGAGTCTCTCCCACCAGGGATGTAATGGTAATGTTACTTCGGCTGGAGTCAATCTCTCATCTAGTTGGTAGACGTATAAAGCTGACAGTGAATCAGAGTGGCTGGAGCCCTTACAACCACAACAACTTAACTGCCAGTTTGGCTGGCTGGGGCCCTTACAGCCACAACAACTTAACTGCCAGTTTGGCTGGCTGGGGCCCTTACAGCCACAACAACCTAACTGCCAGTTTGGCTGGTACTGAGGGAATATGTGAAGTTGCGGTGTTATGAACACCAAATAAACGCCAACAAAAACTGCAGCTGTATTTGATAACTGTATTTAGTTATTTTATCTCTTAGTTTTTTCAGTATTCTTTATTATGAAGAAAAGCGGAATTATACTATTATAATGAATTTTTTTTTTATAACATTTTCAGTTTTATTCTAGAATATTTTCTTTCGTGTATTCAATAACAAAAGAAATACTAACCAGCTGTTGTTTTGCTTAAAAGATACTTTTGAGGCGGAGGCCTGGTGATGGAGCAGGCCGAGGGGGCGTTGACCCTGGACTGGGCCGAGGGGGCGTTGACCCTGGACTGGGCCGAGGGGGCGTTGACCCTGGAAATATTCTCCATTGTTACAGACTATGGAGCAGAACTCTAATCCAGGATGGGAGACTGACCACCCCAGAACTACTACTTTGAGAGTGATGGACTGTTTACATCGTCTCTACTCCTTCCGCTACCTCCTCTGTATTCGACTGAAAAGGTCTACTGTGTAGGCGAAACGCACTGTTGGAGTGAGAGGCATGGTAGATAGTGAGAGAGGCATGGTAGACAGTGAGAGAGACATGGTACACTGTGGGAGGAAATAAACATACCTAAATGTTGCGTATGTTTATTTATAGTCGGTATTGCATACCATTGGTTTATTCACGCTCCAGAGAGACTCCAGGTTGACCTTAATTCTTAGCGTCACATGACAAAACAATATTTGCTAGAGTATTTTTCTTTGAAAAGTAACTTTATAAACGATTATTAAAGAGGGAATTTCTTTTCACGGGAATTCTCAACCAGAAACTTAAGATCCTGAGAAGATTAAGGGACTTTTCTTGAAGAAGAGCGAGGGGTAAGAGACGATAGTTGAGGTAGGGTATAGAAGTGGTAGAGGTACAGAGGTGGTAGGTTACAGAGGTGGTAGGGTACAGAGGTGGTAGGTTACAGAGGTGGTAGGGTACAGAGGTGGTAAGTAATGAGTTTACTGAATATGCATTTTATCGCTATAGGGCGCTTTAAATGTTGTAGTACAGTGCAACCTCGGTACTCGAACAGCTCCGTATTCGAACAATTCGGTATTCGAACACTTTGTTCGGTAAAAAAAAAATCGCTCGGTAGAGCGAACAGAGATATTGGTGGGGGTAGAGGTGGTAGAGATGGTAGTAGTGGTAGTAGTAACAGTAGTAGAAGTGGTTGGTAAAAGTGGGGTGGTAGAGGCGAAAAAAGTGATAGTGGTGGTAAAGGAGGTAGTGGAAGTGGTGGTAAAGGAGGTAGTGGTGGTAAAGTAGGTAGTGGTAGTGGTGGTAAACGAGGTAGTGATGGTTAAGGAGGTAGTGGTGGTAGTGATATTAGAGGAAGTAGAAAGAGTAGTGATGATAAAAGAAGTAGTAATGGTAGCAGTGATAATAAAGGTGTTGTTGGTGGTAAAACTGATAGTGGTGGCAATTGTAGCAAAGGTGGTAGTGGTGGTAGTAGTGGTAGTGAGAGTGAAAGGTAGTAGTGGTATATATTTCAACGTGCAGAAGGCCGTGTCCTTGGTACCTTGTTTTTGATGACAGCTTGCCAGGGCCTGGTAAATCAAGTGAAATTCTGTTGGTCAAGGCTCCTATTTCTGAGTAACAGGATTGCCAGATGCTCTCGATTTCATGCCCGACAAACTCACCTTAAGGGAAAAGAGAAAAAAAAGACTACTCTTGCATCTGCCTTCAGGTCAGCTGTCTATGAAGCTGACGCAGTGGCCCTTTCAAATTATTACCTAAAAGAGGATTTATTAATGAAAATACTACTCGTAAGGAGGTAATGGGAAAGTCCACACCTGATAGGTCAGTTGTTCCTAAAACGTTTAGGTCCCAGGGTAGTTCAAAATTCATTTATCGGGGAACATAAAGCGTTACCAAAAACCTTTTATCGATTCAGTAAAATGGCCAGTGTAAAACAGGAAGTCCAGGGCGAGTGTTAGTAGGTTGGAAAACCTGAACATTACATCAACCCTGCAATACTTCGTCCCATACGAGCTGATGAACCCTTGCAGACCTGATCATAGACTGTGTGGACCTTTACCTAAGGCCAAGTCAGCTACCCAGTAGATATTTACCATCTCAGATAAAACCACCAGGTATCCAGAGGTAGGACCTATGCGTTGTATGAATACCAAGGCAGTTTTAAAAGTCCACAGAGGGAATCATACGAACTATTCAAAGTGACTAAAGTACAAATTTTACTTCAAAAGCCTTGAGAGAGGTTTTCTGCCGCTTAGGTATTAAACAGCCCCTTTCCTCAGCCTTTCACCCTCAATGCCAAGGAGCGCTGGAAAGATTCCAACAAAATTGGATAAGAATGATGCGTACTTATTACCTTCATTTTCCTTCAGAGTGAGATGAGTCTTCGCATCTGTTGCTCCTGCAGTGAGAGAAACCGCGCAGGAGTTTACAGGGTACAGTTCTTCAACCCCATGGGCATCACTCTGTGTACCTTGTAAATGGTCGAAATCGGACCGAAACGTCGTCATAAGCTTTTTTCTTCTATTGCGAATTGTTTGTGTATATTGGTGTTAGAAGGATGGAGGTGGAAGAAGTATAAAAATGGTAGAAGTTTATAGGGGGTAGAGTAGAGGTAATAAATGTATGGAAGTGGCTGATGTAACAGAGGTAAAGAGGTTTTAGAGGCACAGAGACAGTATATGTACAGAGGCGACAGATGTAAAGAGGTGGTAGGGGAAATGAGGGGGGATGAGGGTAGAGGTATATACGTAGATGGTATAAGCATAGAGGTGGAAGGGGTATACTGGTTGCAGAGGTACAGAAGTAAAGAGGTAGCAAGGTACCAGAAGTAAAGAGGTAGCAAAGGTACCAGAAGTAAAGATGTAGAAAAGGTACAGTGATATTGAGGTACAAAGTTAGTAGAAGTATAGAGGTATAGATGTAGTAGAGGTATAAAGGTGGTAAAGATACAGAGGTATGGAAATTGCAGAGGTACAGAGGTAGTAGCGGTACAGATGTATAAAGGTAGAGGTATAAAGATAATTAAAGGTACAGAAGTATAGAGGTAGTTGACGTACAGAGGTATGGGGGTGGTAGAGGAATACCTGTAGCAGTGATATAGAGGTATAGAGTAAGAATATAGAGTAAGCAGTGGTACAGAGGTGACAGAGGCGTCGAGCGAGAGACCCTGACAATGACTGGAAGACTGGAGAATTGAGAGAGAATTAGTGGGACATGTTTGGGATAACCAGGAGATTGCTACACCTCGTTACCCACCCAGCCAGGTTTTGTCAGTTTCCGCGCCCATCCTGGTTGATTGAGGCTTAACAGGAAGCTAATGACTTCATACTACACACTGTGGGTCTCTGTTCCACACACACTGTAGGTATCTGTTCCACACACACTGTGGGTATCTGTTCCACACACACTGTGGGTCTCTGTTCCACACACACTGTGGGTCTCTGTTCCACACACACTGTGGGTCTCTGTTCCACACACACTGTGGGTCTCTGTTCCACACACACTGTGGGTCTCTGTTCCACACACACTGTGGGTCTCTGTTCCACACACACTGTGGGTCTCTGTTCCACACACACTGTGGGTCTCTGTTCCACACACACTGTGGGTCTCTGTTCCACACACACTGTGGGTCTCTGTTCCACACACACTGTGGGTCTCTGTTCCACACACACTGTGGGTCTATGTTCCACACACACTGTGGATCTCTGTTCCACACACACTGTGGGGTCTCTGTTCCACACACACTGTGGGTCTCTGTTCCGCACACACTGTGAGTCTCTGTTCCACATACTGTGGGTTTCTTTTCCCACACACTGGTCTCGTTCCACACTGTGGGTCTCTGTTCCACACACTGTGGGTCTTTGTTTCACATACTGTATGTATCTTCTTGTGTATTATCATTCACAGTTAGAATTGTCATATTTGGCTTCTATATAACTTGTTTGTGCAGTAGAGATACATACAAATGCTATTTCTATGTATATAATAGTTATTCTATTAGGTTTATACTGTGTATACAATAACATGTAGTGGGTAAGGGTAACCTGCCCACAACCGGTAGCTTCAAGGACAGGCTGAGACAGCCTCATGCCAGATGACGTCGCAACTACACTGCCTTGTCTATATTTCATGTAGCCCCAGGGGTACATTTGCACTTCTCAAGGGGTACATAAGCCTTTGAGAGTATAACCATGGTGTACACTGCTGTACAGTGTGCAGTGTACACTGTACAGAAGTGTACATTATGAGTAATGTAGAAAATAAGCAATATATAACACCCTTGTTACAAATAAGCTGATAAAGAAAGCAACCAACTAGGCAAGCTCTCCTTCCTCTTCATTCCTGTTACAAAGTTGCATGTATGTTACTCTTCAAAATTAATAAACTCGTAAAAATCATACAGAACGCATTTTGAATGCGTTCTAGTCTAATCTAGAGACTTGTATAAGGGTAGCCGGCAGCTCTCTGCGTCAAGTTATCCACAAGCATTAGTCGTGAGAGGAGTTGGTGTTATTTGTGAGCAAATGACACCAACTCCTCTCACGACTAAGACGTACTCATATTTGTCAATTAATTTTATTACTTCTTAATATTTAGTGTATTTAATCCACAGACAACAACAACCAGCACACACACACACACACACACACACACACACACAGATACAGGGGTCAGTCCTTGGACCATTGCTATTTTTGGTATATGTCAATGACATGACGGAAGGTATAGACTCGGAAGTGTCCCTGTTTGCAGATGATGTGAAGTTTATGAGGAGAATTAAATAGGATGAGTATCAGGCAGGACTACAAAGAGACCTGGACAGGCTACAAGCCTGGTCCAGCAACTGGCTCCTCGAATTGAACCCCGCCAAATGCAAAGTTATGAAGATCGGAGAAGGGCAAAGAAGACAGCAGAGCATAGTCTAGGTGGCCAAAGACTGCAAACCTCACTCAAGGAAAAGAATCTTGGGGTGAGTATAATAACGAGCACATCTCCTGAGTCGCACATCAGCCAGATAACTGCTGCAGCATACGGGCGCTTGGCAAACCTGAGAATAGTGTTCCAATACCTCAGTAAGGAATCGTTCAAGACTCTGTACACCGTGTACGTCAGGCCTATACTGGAGTATACAGCACCAATTTGGAACCCACACCTGGTCAAGCACGTCAATAAATTTGAGAAAGTGCAAAGATTTGCAACAAGACTAGTTCCAGAGCTAAGGTGAATGTCCTACAAAGAAAAATTAAGGAAATTGGTCTGACGACACTGGAGGATAGGAGAGTTAAGGATGACATGATAACGACATACAAAATACTGCGAGGAATTGACAAAGTGGACAGACACAGGATGTTCCAGAGATGGGACACAGAAACAAGGGGTACAATTGGAAGTTGAAGACTCAGATGAGTCAAAGGGATATTAGGAAGTATTTCTTTAGTCATAGAGTGGAATAGTCTAGTAAGTAACATTAGTGGAGGCAGGAACCCTACATAGTTTTAAGACGAGGTTTGATAACGCTCATGCAGCAGGGGGAGAGAGGGAGGACCTAGTAGCGACCAGTGAAGAGGCTGCGCTAGGAGCTATGACTCGACCCCTGCAACCACAAATAGGTGAGCACACACACACAGAAAGACGGAGAGGTGGGGCACACCATCAACTGTTGGACACAATACATACAACCGAAGCGGATGGGGCCGGAAAATATATCTCCATGGGTATTGAGAGAAGGAACAGAGGCGCTATGTGTACCACTAACAACAATCATCAACACATCTATCGAAACAGGGCGACTACCTGAGGTATGGAAGGTAGCAAATGTAGTTCCAATTTTTAAAAAAGGAGACAGACACGAAGCGTTAAACTACAGACCAGTGTCACTGACATGTATAGTATGCAAAGTCATTCAACAAATTCTCAGGAGAAGAGTGGTGGAGCACCTAGAAATGAATGAGCTTCTCAACGACAGCCAGCACGGATTCAGGGACGGAAATCCTGTGTCCCAAACCTACTGGAGTTCTATGACAGGGTGACAGAAGTAAGACACAGAGAGAGGGGTGGGTAGATTGCATTTTCTTGGACTGTAAGAAGGCGTTTGACACAGTTCCACACAAGAGATTTGTGCAAAACCCGGAGGACCAGGCAAGCATAACAGGGAAGGCACTGCAATGGATTAGAGAATACTGTAAGGAAGAAACAGCGAGTCCTGGTACGTGGCGAGGTGTCAGAGTGGGCGCCTGTGACGTGCGGGGTTCCACAGGGGTCAGTCCTAGGACCGGTGCTGTTTCTGGTATTTGTGAACGACATGACGGAAGGAACAGACTCAGAAATGTTCCTGTTTGCAGATGATGTCAAATTGATGAGAAGAATTCAATCGGACGAGGACCAGGCAGAATTACAAAGGAATATTGACAGGCTGCAGACCTGGTCCAACAACTGGCTCCTGGAGTTCAACCCCACCAAGTGCAAAAGCACGAAGATTGGGGAAGGGCAAAGAAGACCGCAGACGGAGTACAGTTTAGGGGGCCAGAGACAACAAACCTCACTCAAGGAAAAGGATCTTGGGGTGAGTATAATACCGGGCACATCTGTTGAAGCGCACAACCAAATACCTGCTGAAGCATACGAGCGCCTAACAAACCTAAGAACAGCATTCCGACATCTCAACAACGAATCGTTCAGGACCCTGTACACCGTGTACGTTAGGCCTATATTGGAGTACGTAGCACCAGTTTGGAACCCACACCTAGCCAACCACGTAAGGAAACTAGAGAAAGTGAAAAGGTTTGAAACAAGACTTGTCCCGGAGGTAAGGGGCATGCTCAACGAGTAGAGGTTAAGGGAAATCGACCTGACCATAATGGAGGACAGGAGAGATAGGGGAAGATATGATAACGACATAAAATACTGAGAGGAATCGACAAAGTGTACAGAGACAGGATGTTCCAGAGATGGGACACATCAACAAGGGTTCACAGTTAAAAGTTGAAGACTCCGATGAATCACAGGGATGTTATGAACTATTTCTTCAGTCACAGAGTTGTCAGAAAGTGGAACAGTCTGGGAAGTGAGAAGGCGGGGCCAGTAGCTGTGAATCGACCCCTGCAACCACAACTAAGTGAGTACAACTTGGTAGGTACACCCAAACACACACACTCAAATCCATTAGTGAAGATAAATGAGTGTATCTCTAGAATCCTTTCACCGGAAGTGCTGAGGTGTTGCAGGCTGGGCAAGATATGCAAGAGGAAGTGCTGAGGTGTTGCAGGCTGGGCAAGATATGCAAGAGGAGCTGCAAGAACTCCGACATGATGATTCTGCAAGTGATGTATATTCTGAAAAGAATTTGTGTGATTTTTAGTTTGAGACTAAACAATCTGCTATTCAAGCACTGCTGTTATTTCCATCAATATGGCTTTGTGAGTCAACATTTTCAGTGTTGTTGGGGACTAAGTCAAGACAGATCAAATCTCAAAGCAACTGAATATATTCGTTGTGCAGTTACCAATGTTTCCTCTCGTATTAATGAACTTGTTGCCAAAAAAAAACAGGCTTATTCATCTCATTAGTTTTCGTATTTAGTTTCAGTATATTATTTTGACAAGTTTTGTGAACTTTTACTCATTAGTCATGTTTAGTGTATATAACAGATATGGAACAGATAAATATATTTTATAAATACACTGAGTTCAAGTTATCGATGTTATCAATAGTATAAAATCCTTATATAATCTCTACACATACAGATTTCATAATAAAATATACAATCGGTATAATTTTATCAATTTTTGATCCTTAAATTTTAGGGGTACATGGGAACACGTCACAATGACCAAGGGGTTACAAGCTGAAGCCTATCACAGGGTTGGAAACCCCTGTGATAGACTGCAGCTTGGTCGTGAAGCACTCTAAAATTGCAGTAGTCTTACGGCCTATGAATTTCTGATGTCACTTTGGTTAAAGGGCTTAATAATGAAGACGTATGTTAAGAGGTAGCGTGTAATAACAGTACGGAAGCAGCGTGGTTCCTCTCCAACACGCTGATGGATATCTACTCCCTGTCGTAGTCAGAATTCGTAAATTTGTATAAATGTTTAGAAAATCGACAAATTGATAAATGATACACTTATGCAATATTTGATTATCTGTATTCTGGAAACATTTCTCCAGTCTGTGGATTCTTCAGTCTAATACCGGTAACTCCAGACTGAGGGACTGATTACCTCACACGTCTCAGCTTCGCCGTTCTTCTCTGTATTGGACTGAAGAAGCCACTGGCTGGCGAAACGTTTCCAGAATAAAAATGCTAAATATTGCAAAAGTGTCTAATTAATCAGAATTCACAAAAGCTTTGCTGAGCCTGGTCGTGTTATGAGCCTATATAGGAATAATTTTGCGCTATTTATTTATATAATGTTTACATTTATGTGTATATGTCCATATGTTGTAATTTATATATGTATATTTCATCCTAGTAGCTTTTAACATAGGATCCTGTACGTAAATGGCCAAGAATAAAATACGGTATATCTATTCCATCTATATTTCAATTAACATATTATCTTACAATTTTCATCGTGAAATTGTCTTTATATTTTTTAGTATAAATGTGGCAGGGAGGTTGCATAGCAACTAAGATCAAATTACAGCCTCATCTGAAACTTTATAGTGGGGGAGACTAAAGCAATTGCGATTGGCTGACTCCAAGAACTCTGATGTAGAAAAGTGTGTATGATTGGTTTTCCAAGTCAGTAGCTCTCCATCCACAGAGGCGGGTGGGCTGTTATCAGGGGGGGTGTCTGCTAAAGGCCCCAAATTACTTTTTATTTACTGTTGTTGGGCATCCTGAGAATTCCTATTTTAGCCGCAGTTATCCGTAATTACGGGAAATAATTTGCAGTGGTTAAACATATTATTATAATCATAACTAAGTGCTAAACCAACTAGGGTCACTGTTTAAATATAACCTCCGTTTGTATAACTGTCTTGTGTGGCCACAGGTATGAATATAGTATTTTATACTATTAAGATACCCACCTCAGTGGACATTGATATTCTTCTTGAAATGTTTCATGTATTTTTAAAATGACTTTTTAAAAATAGATGAAACATTAAAAAATTAGGAAACATTGGTTAAAATGTTATTATATTGCATATTTCGACAATTTAGAGCGGTTTGAAGCCATTTTAGTAAAATTCTTATACATTAATTCTGATATAATTCAGTGCTTAGAGGTATTGTAATAAAAATACATGCTTTGCTAATGTACATAATATTTTGCGTATCACTGAGTACAATAATATTCCTTGTGTTTTGCTGCTGCACATAATATGGCTTATGAATAAATTTAATATACAGTGGACCCCCGGATTTCGTACTGCTCCAAACTCGAACAATTATGTAAGTGTATTTTTGTAAGTGCTTTTTGTAAGTATTTTTGGGCGTCTAAAATGACTAATCTAATTTACATTATTCCTTATGGGAACAAATTCGTTCGGTAACGGCACTTGAACAGCATTCTGGAACGAATTATGGCCGATATCCGGGGGTCCACTGTATTCGTACCTATGTTGATACTACTGCGTCTAACATTATTTCTTGTCCAATGCATAAATGAAGTAAGCAGTGTTTTGAAATATAAAAACCTAAGTTACTCTCAGGTGACTGGTTTATGGTTACTATTCTGGTGTCGTTCCTAGGAGAGTGGCTATCCTTATCGTTTTAATTTAAGTTCTTTTACACAAGGAGATTCATCAGCAAGTAAGAGAGACTTGAAGGTTTATAAACTATAGATGGAGACAGTAAAGATAAGAAATAAACAACTATTAGTATTAAGATTGGCAAGTGAGAATATAGGCAATAATATTTAAGAGGTATGTATTAGATTTAAGAATATAGTGCTGGAGTGTTCAGCAGAAGTGTTTAGTGATGGGAAAGAGGGTGCGGGAGGGAATGGTGGAATGATGAGGTAAAGAGAGTAGTAAGAGAGAAAAAGTTAGCATATGAGAGGTTTTTTACAAAGTAGAAGTAATACAAGGAGGGAGGAATATATGGAGAGAAAAAGAGAGGCTAAGAGAGTAGTGAAGGAACATAAGAACAAATGAGATGCTATCAATAGATTTTACTGAGAATAATAAAAAAAATTGGAGCGAGATTAATAAGTTAAGAAAGCCTAGAGAACGAATGGATTTGACAGTTAAAAATAGAGAGGAGAATTATTAGTTGTAGAGTTGGAAGTATCGGGAAGATGGAGATAATATTTTGAGGAACTATTAAATGTTGATGACGATAAGAAAGCTGTGATTTCTTGCAATGGGCAGGGAGGTATAACATCTTGTAGGAGTGAGGAAGAGCCACTTGTGAATGTATGGGATGTGCGTGAGGCAGTGGGATTGATGGATGGAATAAAGACAGGAATGATAGAAGCATGTGGGGATATAGTTTTGGAATGGTTGGTGTTTTAATTTAGCAAATGTATGGAAGAGGGGAAGGTACCTAGGGATTGGCAGAGAGTATGCATAGTTCCTTTGTATAAAGACAAAGGAGACAAAAGAGATTTTAAAAATTATACAGGAATAAGCCTGTTGAGTATACCTTGTAGAGTGTATGGAAGAGTTATTATTTAAAGAAGAGTAAGACGAAGAGCAGATGAACAAGGAGGCTGTAGGAAGGGTAGGGGGTGTCTAGACCAAGTGTTTACAGTGAAGCATATAGGTGAACAGTATTTAGATAAGGGTCAAGAGATTTTCATTGCATTTATTTATTTGGAAAAGGCATATGATAGAGTGGATAGGGGAGCATTGTGGCAGATGTTGCAAATGATTGGAATAGGTGGTAATTTACTGAAAGCGGTAAAGAATTGTTACATGGATAGTGAGGCTCAGGTTAGAGTATATAGGAGAGAGGGAGATTATTTCCCAGTAGAAGTAGGCCTTTGACAGGGATGCGAGATGTCACAATGGTTGTTCAATATATTTATAGATGGGGTTGTAAGAGGCTTGGGGTTAAAAGATGAAGAATCTAACACAAAGTGGGAGTTTTCACAGTTGCTCTTTGCTGATGACACTGTGCTTTTGGGAGATTCTGAAGAGAAATTACAAAGATTTTTGAAAGATTGTGGATGAATATGTAAAAAGGGAAATTAAAAGTGAATGTAGGAATGAGCAAAGTGACGAGAATGACAAAAAAATAGGTAATGAAAGATTGGATATGAAATTGGTGGGAGGGAGTATGGAGGAAGTGAATGTATTCAGATATTTGGGAGTGGACTTGTCAGCAGATGGGTCTATGAAAGACGAGGTGAATCACAGAATTGATGAAGGGAAATAGACGAGTGGAGTACGGGGAAGTCTGTGGAGACAAAGAACGGAAAGTGGGACGGTTGTAGAAGACCTTGCCTATATGGTGACGGGGAAATGGCCTGCGGGGCAGGGGTGTTCCTGGCATGTCGTGTATATTGCATGTCTTAATTAGAAGGTTCGGGGTTTCTAAAAGTATTATCCATTGGGCAGAGGAAGGGATTTTGGTTAGTAAGGCCTCACCTAGATTACACAGCTCAGTTTTGGTCTCCATATTACAGAATGGACATAAATTCGTTAGAAAACATTCAGCGTAGAATGACTAAATTAATACATATCATTAGAAATCTTCCTTACGAAGAAAGATTGAAGACCCTTAAATTTCATTCAATTGTAAGACGTAGAATGAGGGGAGACATGATCGAGGTATACAAGTGGAAAATGGGTATTAACAAAGGGGATATAAATAAGGTCTTGAGGATATCTCTCCAAGAGAGAACCCGCAATAATGGATTCAAGTTAGATAGGTTTAGTACCATCTTAATAATGTTGAACTCAGCCGTACAGAATGCGAAAAGGATCTGGGGGTTATGGTAAGCAGCAACCTCAAACCAAGTCAGCAATGCCTAAGCGTAAGAAATAAAGCAAATAGATTACTGGGATTTATATCAAGAAGTGTAAGCAACAGAAATCCAGCGGTTATATTACAGCTTTATACATCATTAGTAAGGCCTCACCTAGATTATGCAGCTCAGTTCTGGTCTCCATTTTACAGAATGGATATAAATTCGTTAGAAAACATTCAGCGACGAATGACAAAGTTAATTCATAGCATTAGAAATCTTCCGTATGAAGAAAGATTGAAGACCCTTAAATTACATTCACTTGTAAGACGAAGAATGAGGGGAGACATGATCGAGGTATATAAGAGGAAGATGGGTATTAATAAGGGGGATACAAATAAGGTCTTGAGGATATCTCTCCAAGAGAGAACCCGCAATAATGGATTCAAATTGGATAAGTTTAGATTTAGAAAGGATATAGGAAAATATTGGTTTGGAAATAGGGTAGTTGATGAGTGGAACAGTCTGCCTAGTAGGGTCATTGAAGCTATGACCTTGGGTAGTTTCAAATTTAGGTTGGATAAATTCATGAGTGAGAGGGGTTGGATTTGAGTGGGACTCGCACTTGCGTTAATAGAATCTTCAAAGCTTATTTCTTGGGTAGAATTGAAAATTAGGTTGGGCAATTATTCTGTTAGTGGGATGGATTGTGAAGGACCTGCTTAGTATGGGCCAACAGGCCTGCTGCAGTGTTCCTCCTTTCTTATGTTCTTATGTTCTTATGTAGAGAGGATGAAATAAAATAGAATGACTTGGAAGGCATATAAATCTGTATTAGAAGGAAGGCGGGGAAGGGGTCGTCCTTGGAACGGTTGAAGGAAAGGAATGAAGGAGGTTTAGTGTACGAGGGGCTTGGACATCCAGCAAGCGTGCGTTAGCATGTTAACAGCGAGTGCAGAATAATAGTTTTTATGACCTGGCGCACTGTTGGAGTGTGAGGAAAGAAGAGATTTTGGGAAATCAGTTAGCTGGACTTGAGTCCTGGAGGTGGAGTGGATGAATGGATGAA